>RHPI01003389.1:662871-684348 GCA_009103225.1 Chlorokybus atmophyticus
CCCCCCCCCCCCCCCCCCCCCCCCCCCCCTTCCCTTCGATTGACGTCCTTGCCGGCCCGGTGCAAGCATTGCCTAATCTCCGCCACCTGGTGCTCAGGTTTGCATGCTGCTTCGCCTTCTCCTACTTCTACACTTTGCTACCAGCACATAGCCGAGCATGCCCATGCCATTGCCTTGATAGTTTATCTCTGCATCACACAAGTGTGTTAATGAGCTGCCTGCGTAATGGTGTCTGTGTGCAGCATGTGTGTGCGTGCGTGCGTGCGTGTTTGCATCATGTGCAGCATGCAGCACGTGCGTGCATGTGTGTGAGTGTGTGCAGCATGTGTAGCATGCAGGTGTGCGCGTGTGTGCAGCAAAGGCAGCATGCAGCATGTGCGTGCATGAGTGTGAGTATGCGCTGCATGTCTGTGCGCGTGTATGTGTGTGCGTTCACATGTGTGTGCAGCACGTGTGCCCGTGTGAGTGAGTGTCTACGTGTGTGAGTTTGTGCGAAACACAGCCTGTTGCAACATACCTTTTCAATGGCGTTGATAAGCTCACACGCAACGTAGGCAGCATCTTTCGTGTGACCCTCCGTGTCGACGGCATCCAAGAACATGATGCCTTTGGGGCTGACTTGTAAGATATTCAGCAAGGGATGTTTCACATGGTCCATCCAACCATCCGATGTGATGGAGCAGCCGGTCTTCGCAATGGAAAACTGCACCTCGCTCATGCGTGCTTCAATCAATCTTTTCTCATTGGCAAGATGACTGGTGCGCAATGTACTGTAGCTGAGTGGGATACCTTGACAGCTAGGTCCATAACGAGCAACAGAGCGCATAGCTTGCTTAAAATACTTGCTTCTACTTAGGTTGAAAGGCAAGCCACCCGCATAAAACATCCACGCTACATCCGCATCAACTTGGCTTTTGTTGCATGCTCGCAATGCTGTACGAATCACTGGCTGCGTAGATGCAGCAGCTGTGTTTTCACCCTCTACTGACGTGCTGGCATGCAACTTTGCATGCATACGCTTCTTTAATGCAACTGTTTGCTTTTGTCTTTCAACAAGCATAAGTGCAACTTTTAACTCTTTGAGCGCTAATGGGCATGCAGCAACACCTTCCCCTACCTTGCCCAACAGATGGGCTCTAATTCTTACAACACCACCCAAGAACTCCTTATTACAAAACAGGCACTTGAACTGCGGATGTCCTCCTGGCGCGCGTGGGGGAGCAATGATCTTCACCTTGTTCCATTCCATAATTGCATCCTTATTGCGCCGCGCCATGCTAGCAAACCCAACCCTAGCTACGTGGCGCACCCCTCAACGCTGCAACCGCCGTTAGCACCACCCTGCATTGATGCCACCACCGCCTCCGCCGCCGCCGCCATGCAAATTGATTTTGACGCATAGTCAGATACACAACGCCAAACCCTAATTCAGACGTACTTTACGCGTACTTTGCCCGCTGCTGAGTACGGTACTAGTACCGTACTCTGCAGCGGGCAACGTACGCGGCGAGCGCGTACTGTGCAACTATAAAGATAACTTGCGTAATACGTCGCGACCTCGCTTGGGTGATTTGCCTGGTGCTCACTTATCTTGGGCGCCGACCCGCTTATCTCGGCAGCCCTGTCGCGCGACTTTAACATAACATTGGCATAATGGTATTATTTTCTATATTGACAACCCCAACATCGTCGTAATTATAGCATGATTTACTGTTCCTATTGTTAATTATGCCTACATTCATAGGTAGCATATGCTATACGTATATCACATGCGCTTAGTCACTCACGAGCAGCAAATGTGACGGCGTGAAGTGCCGATCGACGGTTGTAGTAGCGTCCTCAGCACCGTACGCGTCATGGCAAGTAACGGTCGGATGATGTTCGCCGGCTGTCCTCCGGTCACTGATAAATCAACTGGCATGTGAAGCTCCAACATGTAGCGCAGCGCTTATGTGATACAATCTACCTCGTCAGAAGAATTCGGTTCAAGAGAATCAACCCGTTAAGATCATGCATTTGCAAGAGACCAATTGTTCCACAGGTAAATATCATCGGTTAGTGGCATAGTCTCGTACGTAATAAGACTAAAAAGAAGGCTTGAAATTGATGGTGGGCTCAATCTTGTGATTGGGAATACCTTGTTGCTTGTATGGACATTTCAATATTTTTAACATACATCTGATAAAAAGTATTAATTTCCATGTGTAAATTGAAAAATTGTTACAAATAAACAAACCCAGTACATATGCCATGTTAGCAATTGATGACGTGGTTTAGGGTTATCAGTCAACACCCCTGCTAGTACGATATAAATTGAACTACCGATAAAAGAATGTATGTGCTCTTAAACGCCAAAAGAATAACCCCGTTAGTGGAATGAAAAGCTCAAAGATAAGCGGGATTCTGCACGGGGGCAGACTTTATTTGTACATGGCATGAAAGCAATTAGTGGTGCAGCTGATTGGGCGGGCCGGGATTAGGGCACACAAACACGTCACGCGCAAGGGCCATCAATGGCCCTTCACATACGGCACCCGCGACTGCCGGGCTGCGCAGTTCGCGGCCTGCCTGCCGCTCATTGGCTAGGCGGCTAACGGCTACTGGCCTTTCGATCTGTTTTAACAGATCGCGCCCATCCAAAGCACAACCCACGTCTTGCAAGTGCTCACATAACATGCGAGTTAATATCACAACATGGTGCACATGTGGCGGCATATTGGCCCACATGACAAGGGCATGTAACATATTGATTAAAGTGGTAGATTAAGTACTCACATTCTTGCCACGTTATGTGCGAAGTTATTTGTTGGATAACGCAAAGGTTACATTCCATAAAGTTAGCGGTGCGGCTGATTGGGCACGAGGCGGTGGCCGTCACCAGTGAGTCACCACACAAGAATTGTCAGTACAGGCTTAGGCCTGCCACACGCACAATTGGCATCCAAACAGCGACGGACGGGACGTAGCTCGACATTGCAGCACAGCATATGACGTCATTTGATAGAATATGGTTTGATGTGCTAGTATATCGGATTATATGGCGCGATATGCTCAACAGCATATGAATTGACATTACATATATGGTATCATGCGTGCAATGTGATCTGAACTCTGTTAACACAGCGACGTTAATGATCACACGCCATGTCACCGCATCAACAGGCATACAAGGAGCGACGGACGCGACGTAGCGCAACATTGCAGCACAGCATATGGCGTCACTTGATAAAATATCGTTTGATGTGCTAGCGTACGGCATCATATGGCGCGGTATGCTCAACAGCATATGCGTTGATACCACACATATGGTATCATGCGTGCAATGCAATTCAGTTCAGGTCACAAAAAAAGGATTTTCGGTTCCGTCATATTAACTGAGGTTATGTCACATATTAACTGCACTCTTTCATCAAGGAACTCAGGACATGTCATGCGACATCGCACCATCACAAGCCATATCATACCATATGGTGTCACGGCAATCGATATGCCGGCATATGATCTCATATGACGTAATATGATATATATAATATAATAATATAATGGCGCGACATCGCTGGACAACGTGAGTTCCCTGTGCGGCATGTTAACAGAGTTCAAGTCAAACTGTAGTTCGTGCGTAATGTGTCATGCATATGATGGGATATCATACGCGCCCGGGCGATATGGTTGGCGACTACTAGTGGTTGACGACTACTAGGTAGTACCAAGGCACGAAAACCGAAAAAGTCGCATGCAAGCTCTTCGACGGCAGCGACGCCAAGATTGTCGAGCGTAGCCGCCGCGTTGTTTCGTTGGTGCGCTGCGTCGCCTACTCATGTCCATGGCGGGTTCTCGGCGTGTTGCCACCTTCGAAAATCACTTCGTACGTTGCATCTATGGCTGCAACCTCACATGCATACGCAAAGGCTGGATCGCCAGTGTGGGAGTGCAAAACTTCAGGTCTCACTCCACGCGGTAGCGGTAGCGGTATCCACAAGGACGCCTTTAATGTATTAACACGCCAACAGCAAGACGACTTGCTAAAGTACTGGTTGGATCTAGTGAGTCCTGCATGCATGGCATGCATTGTTGTTCACGGGGCGAATAGCAAACTGCTCCACAGCCTGGGAGCCTAACAATGTGCAATGTCACTGTCAATTTACTTTGAGTGCATGTTGTTGTCTTCATGATGGCACATTGGATGGACTTATGTGGGATTCTAATCATGTTTATGTACTTGTTGCCACTTGGGGTCGGGCTGCAGTGGCACGACACAACTTCAATCCTGCTGTGGGTGCATTTATGCCAGTTGTTAGAATCCCACATAAGTCTTTGCAGCAAACAACCCCCCTTGCCACCGTCGCTGCATGATGTTCTGCACCATGTTGAAATCTTATACGATCTTAACCTCATCGAAGACACTAATGTCAGTGCCTTAACGGTGCCAACATGTACGTGACAACTTCGTGGTGACATCAACAAGTTGATTCAGTGCATGCATCCAAACAGGTTCTCGTGTGACTCCGTCTAAGTGCCGTAGGAACTTGTCTATGGCGCCTGATACTCCCACCACGTCTCATGTCACTGACGCTAAAACAGGTGATCAATGTCATCGTTGCAGAGGTTCCATCCTGATCTTGTGAACTATATGAACGCAGGGGAAGCAATGCCGCGTTTGCCTACTCACCAATTCACACCTGAGCTCATGCGTGCTGCTATTGACACCTTTAGTGCCAATCTGCTTTGTAAAGTACAAAACAACGCTTGTTTACAAATCGAAGGTAAGGCAAATCGGTTATTGTTTTGACACACACCACTGATGGCATTGTTTGCAAATTTTAAACTGGTTGACGAGAACATAGTCCTTCCCAAGCGCAACCTGAAGCAAGCAGAGCAGCTACGCCAAAACCAGACACAGCCTGATCCTCAGATCGCTGCAAAGCTGTTGAAAATGATTAGTGGACTCAATGGTTTGCGTGCAGGCCATGCTGCTGCAGAACAACGCTCTGCTGACCTGGAGCGTGCATTACACGAGCGTTACAAGAGCGTGCTGAGCATGTCAACATGATAGAAAGCGTTAAAAATGCAGATGCGGCAAGCATCGTGGGTTTATGCAAGCAGCTTACAGAAGCTCAGCGTAGGGTCTCACAGTTGCAGCAACACAATGAGCGTGATGATGAAAAATTGGTGCATTTGCAATGCCAGATTGGAGAAGCCGACCAAACGATTGCTGCCCCCAAAAAAAAGGTGTGTGTTCTTGCACTGTTAGATTTTCTAGCAACTGACTCGCTGTTGTAGATCTCGGAGTTGACAAGCGTCCTGCGTCTTCAAACGGCAAACCAGCAATTTCGTGAGCGCTTTGAACCCAATGGCGTGCAGTTCAAGAGCTTCCAGCAGGAACTGGAAGTCATCAGAAAGGAGTTGGGCAGCTTGACAAAATACATGTTGAAAGAGATCGAGCTTGACGAACAGGTATTGAACAATTATGACATGTATCAACAAATGCAACACTTTGGTGACTGGTTGGTGTACCAGGTATCGCTCCTCAATCGTAGATGTTAAAAGGCAGCAGCAACTGCAACCATACCAAACACTCTAGGAGAAGCTTTGTACCTACCTCTGCACAGTTGCCCCGTTGCTGCGTGAAGCAGCAACAACCGAAGAAATGCAGCAACATGTGCGCCAGGACTACAAGGACAAGCGCGTGGTACACAGTGAAGATAACACATGCGGGATCTGCTGCGAGCAGAAGCTCGTTGAAGTGTTGCTACCAATGCCATGTTGCGGAGCTACACCGTGCCGTTAGTGCTTGAAGAAGCTGCGCATAGGATCTCACCCTCAAGTTGAGTGCCCTTTCTGCCGCTGCTTTCAACTTATTTTTATGTATCGCCCACCACGTGGTGCAGCGCTCCCCGATTTCCCTGTATATCAACTCAGCAGCAGTGACGATGATGAGGATGTTGATACACACAATACCGGTGCTGCTGGCACTGGGCCTTCGCAGCCACCCCTCCCTGACTAGACCTGTAACTCATGGAACCCGTTTTGCCCTTATCGATGCATATGTCAAGTTTGTTAATTAAACAATCTTATGCTCTGTTGTTACCTGTATGTTTATGTTGTTATGGAACATGCTTGTACAACAACACATGGCCGCACACATTGTGTTACTGCGATATGCAGCATATGGATATTTGACCTAAACTGTGTTAACTTGACGCACAGGGAACTCACGATGTCCAGCGACGTCGTGCGACATTCTGCCATCACACCATATGATATCATATGCCGGCATATCGGTCGATGTGACACCATATGGTATGATATGGCTTGGTATGGTGCAATGTCGCATGACATGTCGTGAGTTCCTTGCTGAATAAGTTTGACTCATAATGTGACATAAACTCAATCAATATGACGGAACTGGTTGATTTACATTGCTGAGTTAATACACTTACACCACACACCACAGCATACATACATCTATGAAGTTACACCAACACAATTGTACCACCAATATGCACCCACTTGTATCATATCAACACCAAAGCATGGTGTCGCACAAACTGTCCAACACACATGGTGAATCTCACACAAGCAATAGCTAGTTTCACACTGTTTTTTTGTTTTTATTGCCAAAACCGCTACCACTATGTCCGTGTGACCAAAATGCTTTGAACCTTGCTGGGTTGCTTTCATCCATATTGTAACCCTTGCACTCGCGAGAGTCGTATTGGGCGATACCTAGCTTCTAACCAATCTATTCGCGCCTTGCAATGTCCTTCATGCAAAACTTCCGACTGCACTTGCTCTTCAGAAGGTTTACTGCTATCTAAGTCAGGCAACATTTTCTTAGGCGGGTGTCCACGATGTTCCCTACAATTTATCGGCCTTTGGCTTGGTAAATAGCCCCTCCAGCTTGTCGGGAGTGATACCCGCTGAGTCACATGCTACCAATTGTTTTGCCAGCAGACGACCAGACGCATCACCTCTAGAGCTACTGGTACGTGGACGCTTAGAGCCAGGTTCGTCATTGAAAATCTAAGCGTGGAGCCTCTCGAACAGGTCTTTCCCGTCGAAGTCCATGCTGTCAACCAGGTGCATTGTCAATGTAACGCTCGCCAACATGTTGACTCACAGAGTTCAAGAGGTAGACGATGCCACGTTGTTGCCTGTGTCTGGCTGAGGTGACAATTTCCGACGATGGGCAGGTGCCTGAGGCAGGTGATGCAACAGGCATGTATGCACAGTGCCGTGCGACTTGACATTTTATCTGGTGTACATTTATAGCAACGTTTGATATAATGCCAATGTATATCTGCGTGGCAAGGGAAAGGGTCTGCATCGGCAGAGCACCACGTGCTAAACCATGTCGTGATGCGATTGGTGATAGAGATGATGGGATGACGGAGATGATTGCATACAAAGCAGCTGGTTGGATGACGGGCGATACGGCAATCACCTGAATGTGCCATGTCATCAAACCGTACAATGTGTACAGTGTGTTCATGCAGTTCATGTTACGCGACATGGTCCAATATCGTCCAACATGGAACCATATAATGCAATGTTGTGCAACATCGTTCACACATGCTTAAACATCATGCAATATGCGTTGATATCAAATAACCGTGCGCAACATTGTACCATATCGCCAAAACCAATATCGTCCAACTTGAAACCATATAATGCAATGTTGTGCAACATCGATCACACATGCTTAACCATCATGCGATTTGCATTGATATCAAACAACGTTGCGCAACATGGTATCATATTGCCAAAATGATGCAACATATGTCACCCCACTGCGCAACACTGATTAGACTTACCGGTTATCAACGTCAATCCCCAGGAAGGGGCGTCATCTCTTCAAAGCGCAGCAAACGCGTCAACCGTAAATAAGCCCTGTTTGTCACACGCGACAACGCCACATACCACAATCCAGGAGCAAAAGCATCCTGCATGTGGATAACAGTAATTGTTTGTAGCGTTGCACCTTGACACTTGTGCACTGTCATTGCATACGCTAGCTGCAAAGGAGACACAGCTTTGTAGTACGTTTTGCCTTGAAACGTTGTTGTTTGCTGTATTGTTCGGCGCATCCACATGGATTCTGCCAAGTGATCAAATGTAACTTGTATACTGCTCACAATACCTTTGTGGTATCTGAACTGCGTCACTATTCCCAAAGACCCATTGGCTACACCATGTTGCAGTGAAACGTTTTCTAAAACCAACACCTTTGCTCCCTTGGAGACTGAAGGTAATAAGTTGAAACTGGGCTTATGAATCCAGTCGTACAGTTCGGGCACGTTCACTGCATTAGAAGTATTTTGTATTGACACAATGGCATCGGCTGCAAAATGTTGTCTCACAATCATGCTGTTCAAAGCCAGTGTGTTTTGTACATATGAACACAATACGGTTGCATCACTTGGTAACTGCTGTAAGTACTCCGAAGTGACCACACAGCAACCTAACGCATTTGCTATCTCTTTTGAACTGGGTATGCCAGAACGAATCCGAATTACAAATTGAGCAAACGGAGGGTCTGCAGCATAACGCACTGAAATAGAAATAACATATTGCCTACGTAATGGCCATCTCTGTAATGCAGAAATATGGCATTTATGGCAAACCTGCGATGCGTCTTGGACTTTGTGTCCACAAACTGCTGGCAGTTGCTTGTGGTCACCAACCATTACAACGCCGATTGTTTGTAGAAATTCTGGTTCATGAACTTGCTGTAAGCGCAGCATCACTAAGTCAAACAACCGCGATGTCATTATGGAAAACTCGTCAATAATAAACACTCGACAATGATGTAACAACTAATACATCATCCATAGCAGTTATAAACCGGAGTTGCTGACCGTTGACATGTATTGCGAAGTTGGAATGTACAGTTGAAGAAAATGAGCTGAGCCGCAAAGCCGCAGAGCCAGTTGTAGCACTGAGTAAAACATGTATCCCAGCAACGCGCAACTTGTAAGTGATGAATTTGGTCAAAAATGTTTTGCCTGCTCCTGAAAAATCAGATATTACATGTAGACCAACCGGTGCTGCAATAATACTACTTGCGGTGCGTTCTTGCTGGCTGGTCAAAGACAAATTGTTCATAAACGCAAACTCCTCAACATTCAAAGTACCTTGAAACATATATAGGCGCTGATACATCCGAGTCCGTTGTCATAGTTGAAGCTAGAGATGCAAAATTGGATGATGTTGCTGTTGGATACTGCGTAGTAGGTTCTGGTGTAGTTTAGCTGTCTGTCGGACCAGCTGTAGCTATAGACAAGGCATTAATAGCATTATCAGTGGTCTGCATCATGTCGTTCATCATATGGTGAACTTGCTGTAAGCGCAGCATCACTAAGTCAAACAACCGCGATGTCATTATGGAAAACTCGTCAATAATAAACACTCGACAATGATGTAACAACTAATACATCATCCATAGCAGTTATAAACCGGAGTTGCTGACCGTTGACATGTATTGCGAAGTTGGAATGTACAGTTGAAGAAAATGAGCTGAGCCGCAAAGCCGCAGAGCCAGTTGTAGCACTGAGTAAAACATGTATCCCAGCAACGCGCAACTTGTAAGTGATGAATTTGGTCAAAAATGTTTTGCCTGCTCCTGAAAAATCAGATATTACATGTAGACCAACCGGTGCTGCAATAATACTACTTGCGGTGCGTTCTTGCTGGCTGGTCAAAGACAAATTGTTCATAAACGCAAACTCCTCAACATTCAAAGTACCTTGAAACATATATAGGCGCTGATACATCCGAGTCCGTTGTCATAGTTGAAGCTAGAGATGCAAAATTGGATGATGTTGCTGTTGGATACTGCGTAGTAGGTTCTGGTGTAGTTTAGCTGTCTGTCGGACCAGCTGTAGCTATAGACAAGGCATTAATAGCATTATCAGTGGTCTGCATCATGTCGTTCATCATATGGTGAACTTGCTGTAAGCGCAGCATCACTAAGTCAAACAACCGCGATGTCATTATGGAAAACTCGTCAATAATAAACACTCGACAATGATGTAACAACTAATACATCATCCATAGCAGTTATAAACCGGAGTTGCTGACCGTTGACATGTATTGCGAAGTTGGAATGTACAGTTGAAGAAAATGAGCTGAGCCGCAAAGCCGCAGAGCCAGTTGTAGCACTGAGTAAAACATGTATCCCAGCAACGCGCAACTTGTAAGTGATGAATTTGGTCAAAAATGTTTTGCCTGCTCCTGAAAAATCAGATATTACATGTAGACCAACCGGTGCTGCAATAATACTACTTGCGGTGCGTTCTTGCTGGCTGGTCAAAGACAAATTGTTCATAAACGCAAACTCCTCAACATTCAAAGTACCTTGAAACATATATAGGCGCTGATACATCCGAGTCCGTTGTCATAGTTGAAGCTAGAGATGCAAAATTGGATGATGTTGCTGTTGGATACTGCGTAGTAGGTTCTGGTGTAGTTTAGCTGTCTGTCGGACCAGCTGTAGCTATAGACAAGGCATTAATAGCATTATCAGTGGTCTGCATCATGTCGTTCATCATATGGTGAATCTTACCATCATTATATAAATGACGTTTGGCATAGCGCGTGACATGTGTCAACAAACTGCGGTTTGTGTTGTTAATGAAACCTTGCAACACACATTTTTCATAATAAGTGCGTGATTAGTTGTTCAAATAAATCAAATCAACTTTGCAACGAAAAGTAACCCGTTGAAGAAGTAAATTGAAATAAAACCCTTCAATGCTGTGTACAGGATGGTAATCTGTGAATCTAATGATGCGTGGGACAGCTAACTCTAAACGAATGCATTTAGTCTGTCTCTTAAAGTACGCACGGTGTTATGTGGAACAGTATCTCCATCTCGGTGCATGTGTTGTCAAAAGTAAATGTACATTGTTACTCTTTCTACCTCGTCAGACCTAACACAATCACGATGAATGGGATGCACAATTACTGTCTGTGCACAACGGTTCACTATGCGAGAACGATTGTCAGGCAAACGCGTGTCAACATACGTTACATTGCACGAGGATTTGCATGATGGGAATATCCAAACATATTAAAGCAGCTTCAGCTGGAGCAATGGGTTTGGACATGTACATTGTGTTCAATATGCGCAATTCGTTAACAGTCAATCCTTGCAAACCGAGTGCATTGGTGTTTAATGTATCATTAACAGTGCCACAAGATTCCATTTTAATTGTGTACTTGACTAAATACTTGCTCCAATGACTGTCAGTGACTTGCAACACATTACAATGAGCACCCCACAACAATAAAAGCACTAGATGTGTGGGAACAATGTTGCGGTCACAAGTGCGTTGGTCTGTAATAGTCGCGTTCCGGTGTTGAACTGACGTCGACGATCTGGTTGTACGGGATACGGAAAGCCCATATCGCACTTGTTGTTAAAATGCTCTGCAGCCACTGCCAACATCAGAACACTTGTGCATCTGCTTGCGTACAAAACATTCATAAAAGACTCGCAGTTTGAAATCAGTTGGTACAATTATTTGCTGATTTGCATAGTCAAAATCTCCGAGGATAAACGCAGTGATCTCATTGCAAACTCGTTCAACATCATCGAGGTGTAACCACAACGTAACATGTGCATGCAAAGATCTACGATGTTGTGTTTGTGTCATACCTGGTAACATAGTGCATCACACGTTCACGAATGTCCTTTTGCATGATATATTCTTCAAAAAAGGTGCTGAACCGATGATGAAACAAACGTGCGCACTCCAAATGGGCATCGCGCCAACTGAGTTGCGTGGAGACGTTGTGGAGAACATTCTGCAAAGCAATGATCTCATGGAATTTGGTATTAGACACTTCATTTGTATGCATGGTGCATGGAGCATGGTGACAAAGAGATGAGGCATACCCCAATGCTCAACCAGACACAGCAGCTCACTCAACTTTTGTCGATGCCAACTCGGAGATCCAATGATGTCACCAGGGACACGAAATTTTACAGCGTTGTTTATGGCATCGTTGATTGTGGTTGTGGGTCGTTGTTTGAGGAACCTTTCAATATCAGCGTCCACAGCAACTTCGCGGCACTTTTTGACTGTGAGAAGTGATTAACGAATCTGGTACATCAACAGCAAATAAGGTTTATACAATGTGAAAACCGAGAACGATTGTGTGAGACGGAACTTGACATAATCTGACAGTCTGATATACACGTTACCATTAAAGAACCCACAATTGTGCGGAAACAACATGGGAAACAGAGCAGACTCAAAAGTTAAACCTGGAATGTTGTACGCACCACCGGTATCCATGTGTATAAAAAGAGGAACACAAGGCTCACGCAGCGACATATGTCCAACGCACAACATGGTGTCCACTGTGACTTCAACTGTGCTGCGCGAAGGAAGTGGCAACAAAGTGGTTAAAACGTATATGTATGCTGATTCACCAGCAATGTTCAAACGATTACGATCCTGTGCACAAGACACAATGCTACGAATAGTAGATGAACCAACAGTGGGAATGCCGTCAAAACCAAATGGTTGTTCTGCCAAAGTCTGATATATTTGAACAAGAGTGTTGGACGATAATAGCTCGCTCAACAACTCTACCAACAAGATGGCATGTTGGTTCTGTTGTGTAAAGTTATCCCAAGTGATAAACGGACCGTTAATCATATTCAACTGCTAAACTTGGCCAGAAGTGAAACTGTATAAGTTATATAAATCGCGAAGCACCATGGATGTGTTGGCAAGGGACAACATCTGCAGTACCATGGATGTGCCTCTAACAACTTGCGAATGTACAATGCGCTGTGTAACACGACGTAACTAGAACGCTCCGACCCGTGACTACATCCATGGCATTAATAGTAATCACTATCACACTTGGTATATTGGGACATAAAGACTTTAGCCAAATCATATGGTGCAACAGTGGGTACTGATTGTCGCTACATTTGACGATAAGTAGCAGCAGGAGAGTAAAACTGTACATGCCCGCACAAAGAACAACATTGCATTCGCGTGACAAACTTACTTTGTGCATCTTGCCAACAGGAAGCATATCATCGCAGTTGTCCCACAAATCGCAATGCTAAGACATATCGTAGTGTTGCTCGTGAGTCACAGCGGATGACGAAACAATACCAACCGGAACATATCAACCGCCCTGGCATTTGTCGCCATTCAAAAGAACCACCTCGGCACAGTCCAGCAATTAGGGCGTGCACCAATGCAAAGTCCACTTGCACAAACTCTCTGATGTGTTGCAATATGAAGCACATATGTTGCGATGAATACATATGGTGCAATATGGTGCAATATGGTGAGCAACCTGCGGTTAAGTGTATCAAAATTTAATATTCAACGTAACGTTTACGCCACGGTACGTGCTGCGATATTCAGCAAGTAATGCCGAGGTTACAACCATTAAAATAATACTAACCTAAATTACCTTAACGTTAAGATTCAACAAAACGAAAAATCGCATCGTTAGGCCACCATTTGGTCACGCATGGATTGGATCAAAGGGGATCGCAACGGTGTCAACAGCCGTTGCTGAAACAGGCAACGAAGTGGCCAATCATTGCAGAGATGCACAAAAGATGCTGAAAACTATCTCGGCGGCAACTGCTCGCCAACGGCAACCCAAATTGGCTAGCAATTTGGTGCAATTGCAGCACAGGTAGTGGTTAAAACGGCCGCGTTTTTGGCGGTACGAGGTCGGGACAGGCCCCATACCCCAAAGACATGCCGCCACTACTCACCCTTGTTCTAACTGATCAACTCTACCTTTTAATGCTAATTGATTACACGCTATAGTCACTGCGTCATCAAACATGGTCAACAACCGAATAATGCTAACTTAAATGGCTTTAACAAAAAAGTTCAACTAAACAAGAATTTGCGTGGTTAAGCCGCCATTTGGTCAAACGTCTGCATGAGAAAATGGCATCACAACGGTGACAGCCGCCATTGCTTAAAGAGCCACGGCAGATGCCAATCATTGCATAGATGCGTAAAAATATCTCAGAGGCATCTCGGCGGCAACGACACTGCAACGACTAATTTAAACCAAACATTTTCCGGCGCCAACTTCATAACAATTAGCGGTTACAATGCGCGCGTTTTTTGTATGAGGTCGAGGCGGGAGCCATACCCCAAACACATGCCGCCATCAATAACCAACGCTCTAACAGATTTACTCTCTACTATTTACCATTAATTGATTGCACGCTGCAATTGAACGGTATTAAACATGGTCTTCAGTTAAACCACAACTCAATCAGCATAACAAGCTGGGCGAAGCACCATCAGCATACATTTGGATGCATTGCGAGGTTTGCAATGGAGGCGAGATTTGTACCAAATTGTGTATTATAATGCATGATAGGAAGTTCCACATTGCTGGGCAATCACTCTTGCTGCAAGAACCTTTCACTTCAATAGTGTGGGTGGTTGCTCCCACCTGAGAGGCAATAATAAAAGCGGTAGGAGCATTATGCGCAGCACACAATGCGCTCCAAGGTAGCTGCAAAACAAAAGAATGAATGGTACACACGCTGGGCTCGGTGGAACACTGTCTATAATATCAGACACATGTTTCAGTCAAAATTATTATTTCTTGTGAAGCCCTGCAGATGCTTGGATAATAGTCTAGTAATACGTGCACTCACAGTGCATGAAAGGCTGCGACCAAGACTGCAACAAGCACTGCAAACAGCCCGGTAAGACGAACGGACAGCACTGCAGAGTTGGGGGGTGGTGTGCTTGACGCAGGTGCGGGTGCGGGTGCGATTGTGGGTGCCAATGTGGGTGCAAGTGCCGGTGTTGTCAGCTGGCAAGAGAAGACAGGTGTTTGCAGCGGCCCATTTATGCTGGTGCAGTTGCTGGCAGTCACAATGTCACTTGTTGAGGCAGGCTGCACAGCATACCAAGTAAGTAAAACACGCAAGTCTCGCATGCGTCCCTCTAAGTCGGCTGACTGTGCTTGTGCTATAGCAAATGACAGCTACTCAATATGTGTGTCCACATCTGTGATTGCACGCAACAGATGAATGCCACACACGGACTGAGGATATGATAGTGACTGATTGCGGGCCTTGCCCTGTACCTGAGTGGCGTTGCGGAACCACAAGTTGCGGGGAGCGTTAGCAGCGAGGGAGCTGGTAGGGTGCAGGAAGGTGATGAAATTGCCCAGCACAGCATCGGGTGTGGCAATGGCACCTTCGAACCAGTCAAGCCCTCCGCCAGGGCTGACAAGCCCATCAAAGCGCAGCACGCCCTTGTTCCGAATGAACTTCAATGGCGAATCAACTGGGAAGCCATACACCGCGAGGAAGTCGCTGAAAGTGTGGTTGGTGGGGGTGAAATCATACGACTCATCGACAACAAAGTCCACGTCCGCAACCGCAGCCTCAAACTCTGCGCGAGTGTTGTACTGCACAGTTGTGTCAAACTCTGCGGGCGCCTGGATGCTCCGCCCGCCGGCACTTGTGATTAAGTCCACCTTGTATGCTGCATAGCTGATGCAGTAGGGGTTGGTTGGATTGACAAAACAGCCACCGATGAATGCAACCGCAGGCACCGAGTTAGTGGCCTTTGCCTGAGCGCTGTAACAAGCATATCTGGCTGCAACCTGAGACAACAAAGTTTGCCATCAAGGTGTGCATGCACCAAACAATGCAACCCCTACCCGTTTGCCTCTCAGGTGCATGTTTGCTGATAACTAGGCAGCAACCTACCGCATTAAAGTACTGTGTCGCCTCATACTCCTTATTAAAAAACAGGGACAAAAACTTGACCCATTCCGCACGTTGCAGCATGCCCTTATCGGTAGTGGTGTCAAAGTCCACATTCTTCGGATTGGTGTCGGGCACATTGGATGTGTAGTTCTCCAGCAGGAAGCTAGAGGTGTAGGAATCCAAGATAAGCATCCCAACCTGCAACAAGTCGAATGCACTCAAGCCCCACATGCGTTCAGCATGTTCCGCGACTGCAGTACAAAGTTCATCCACTAATAGTAAGAGTTACGCGTGATAAGAAAGTGACAAGTCGACCAGTCCAGTGCAGTGTGTTTGATTAGGTGGAAGTTAGATAGACAAACAGCGCTTGATCCTATGCAGGCTGCACAACTCGCCCGTCTTTCTGACGCCAGCTTCTGACCTGTGCCATCTGGGCTTCATGCTCAGTCTGGTTTAGCCAACCAATGTAGCTCCCATTCTGAAATGTGCCATTGCTGGTGACTGGAGAGAGCTCCCTGATCTGACCACTTGCGTAGAGCGACTGCACACAGGGCGAGGAGACATAGCTGCTGCTGCCGATGAACTTCAGCCGGTCCCTCAAACCAAGAACCTGCGCACGCATGTCAGCTCGCTCGTTGTATGCGCGTGCATCGCATCACTACGGTTAACAATGAATGCTGCATTGCTTACCTCCAAGAATGTGACTGTTGGCACCGGACAATGGCAGCAGACACAAACAGAATTAGCGGCGTGAGGAACTGGCATTACAGTAAGCGCATGCAGGCCAAAAGCTGTTGTATGAGAGAGGACAAAGAGGGGGGGGGGGGGGGGGGGGTACACATTAGTGCCCCGTTGGCTTGTAGACCTCAGCACACTGCAACGGTCCATATGCTCACTTGATATCGTCTCAGTGGTGGCAATGGCCTGAATTGGGACGGCCAAGTACTTGGCGTTCGGGTACAGGGTTGTCGCAGGGGCAGGCGTGCCACACTGCAGAACATATTGTCAAACAGATTTACTGTTTGGCATCTGGTGCACTGACAAGTGTCAGCTTGCATACAAGTTGCAGCAACACGTCCCGATTGCAGCATAGCGTACAGAAGCACAGAAATCTGCGGTAAGTACAGGTCAGACAACTCCCACAATGCCACTTGCCTGATACAGAATGAATTCCTCGTTGCTTTTGTTGTTGAGCACGCGCTTGTAGTTTGCAAAGTACTGCACGCTGAAGTCCCTGGCAACCGTCACGACCGACTGGGTTCCGTCACTGCCAACAGCATGCCGAGTCATGAAGGAGACTCAACACAGCGCTTAAACATGAAGCCGTTTCGCAGCAAGCAACGATTGGAGAGAGCGCAAGTGCAATGGCATTACAATGCTAAGCTCCAATGCTAAGCATGCGCCCAAACTTAGCAGTCAAGCAAGCATGGACAGCAGCCTGCATGCCATGCGAGAAGGAGAGTTGAAGATAAGGTAGTGGCAAACACCACTTGCATTGTGGGACCAGTATTAGCAGCGGCTTGAGACCAAACAACACTGTAACTGCCACAGAAAGAATAAGTTTCAATGGTGTGTGGTGTGTGCTGTCGACCATGCAGCTGACCTGCCATCGCTGACGAGTCGGTTGGGCGACAGGTATATATTGGAACCGTCGTAGGTCTGCACGCATGAGTTCACGTCAAATTGCGCAGCAGCCTGCGCCAGCAAGCACGCCGCCAGCAGCGCCGCCAGCAGCATTGCGGTAGACCTTCCCGGCGCCGCCGCCGCCATGCTGAACCTGATTAGAGGATGGCACAAGTGCCGCCTCAGTTCTATAACAGTGCTGTTGCTGAAAACGGGTTTTGACATTGATATCCTTCCAGTCTAGGGAGGTGTAAATCACTACAAAGGACTTTTATTACGTTTTGTAACACATGCAGTCTTGCGCGGCAGGGACGGAGCCGCGTGTGTGGCAGCCGTACAAGTGCCACCTGTTGGCCTAAATGACCGAGCAACAAACCCCGCCAGTCCGTGTGCCCGAGCAGCTTCCATGGGCAAACGATTAACTCAGGAAAGTCTACGTTATCGGCGCCTGTGTCTACGTCGTCGCAGAGTGACAAGTCTTGATGCGACGATGCCGGCAAGGGCGGACTCGTCTTCGTCCGTCGACGTGGACACACGAAGACCATTTTCTAATGACGGCGTGTGTCGATGTCGACGTGTGGGTGCATTGTTTCGCTCAAGTTTTGGTTTGCTCTGTGTTCCCGCCGGCATTCATTTGCCGGCAAAAAATACATTGTTCCGGTCATTTCCCGACCGCACTGCACTGGCACACCTTTAGAGAATCACACAACCCACGCAGCGACGTCGACGAGCGCGGACGATTTCCGCCATGCCTACGTGCGTCGCCGTCGATGCACAGCGACGGCCTACGCGGGAAGGTATCGTCATAAGGAGACAGTCGCTCTCAGTCGACATCGCTACAGTCCCATAGTCCAAGCACAACAAAACGTAGACAAAATGAGTTAGGGTAAGGTGCCCTAACTTCGGACACTTTTCACTCGTAGCATCTACTGAACAGCCCACGGCGAGTTTGACGGTGCTGTCAACGCAGCATTGTAGGTCTTGAAATGCCCTATTTCTTGATAAGTTTAGTGAAACTATTCATGGTGTCTGCCGGCATATATGACTGGCACAAATCGGCTGCCCCACACCCGGACATTCTCCGTACGCGTCTCCATTTCGGACAAGCGATGCCCAGCTGTTATCAATTCTGCGTTATACAGTGCGCGACCCTCGAGTGTCACTGGGTTCTCATTTTTTTAGTACGACGGCGACACTCAGAGTGTCGCGCACTGCAGCTGGCACGGTCGGGCGCGGCGGGGCAGACTGTCCGAAATTAGGGCACCTTACCCTAATAGGAACCCCTCGGGCACACGGACTGCCGCGCACATGCAACAAGGGACTCCAGTTCTGTGCAACGACTTCGTAAGTAGGCCTAACGAGCCTTTACTAGCTAAAGCAAAGTATTTTGTATCTCCACTGGTAGGTGCTCGTACGACATGTACTGTACATAATGTACCACAAATGGTGGGTGTGACAAGCCATCAACACTACATGACATTATCCATCCAATTTGTGGGTACAGTCTAACCACGATAAGTCGTCATCGATAAGTGCATTTTTTACAAGGCCCATACTCTCGGGCACCTATGCACTTATCGAGGTAGATTAGGGCTGTTTTGTAGGAAAATTAGGGTTTGCGTGTCCGCCGCCAGCTACACCGCCGTGGTGACGTGAGGTCTGGTTGTGTGCTCTGTGCAGCAGGAGTGGTGACAGTAAGGTAAGACAGTCAGTATAGGGTGTGCTGGCTTTCATGCACAGTGCCTCCACATGGCTTCACTATCCAGCTGTGCGACACTCGTGTATGAGATTGTTACCAAGTGCTAGTTGTACGTGTGTAAATGGCTACCATAGAGAAAGAGGTCAAGCGTAAAACGCTCAATCTAGCTGATAAGAAGCGCATCGCAGACCTATGCAAGGAGCATGCAGTTGCCAAGCAGGCAGAGAAGATTCAGTAAATTAAGCATAAGTTAGGGATTGACATCATGCAATCCGCATGGTCTCGGCTGTTCAAATTGCACAAACTGTAGTAGAAGGAGGCAACTTTGTGAAAGATGTTAAGAGACTCCGGGCAGCACAGCACCCTCTGTTGGAAGCAGCACTCTGCGAGTGGTTTAGTGTTGTCACTGTTGCAAACTCCCCTCTGACGAATGCACTGTTAAAGGCCCAAGCCATGAAGTTTCACAATCTGATGAAGTTGCCAGAGTCCTTCAAGGTATCCACTGGCTGGTTGTACAGCTTCAAGCACCGTCGCGCCACCCGCTCGTTTGCACTGCATGGTGAAGCAGACGCAGAGACTGTAGGTATAAAAGCAACTCGCTGCGAGTTACCCGTCTTGTTTGCTGAATATTCTGCTGATGATGTGTTCAGCATGGATGAGACTAGGTTGTTTTATGGAGGGCGCCGCAGTTGGACTGTGGGGCTGACGGGAGCTCATGTTAAGGGTTTCAAGAAGCAGAAGGCTTGCTGCACACTTGCTTTGTGTAGCAATGCAAGTGGCATAGAGAAGCGGCCTCTGTTCATTGACACTGTAATGAAGCCACGGTGCTTTGGCCGTTGGACTCCCATTCAGATTTGGGTTGCGAATGAGCACGACAACACATCATGGATGACTCGCAGCTGCCATTTGCATTGTGCAAGTTATGCGATTGCTGGATTAAGCTAATGCCCTTGCTGACATGTTTTTTGCCGATGGCTTACGCAATTCAACTTTGATATGAAGTGCAAAAGCGCAAGGTCCTCTTGCTGCTCGACAAACTCTGGTACGCATATTTGCTTGCATGCTACAGAAGTACAAATCAACACTTTTAAGGGACTGAAGTTGTTCAACGTTATTGCATTGTTTCTTCCTGCAACACAACATATGTCATTCAACCAATGGACGCAGGAAGCATTGCAGCCTTCAAAGCCAGGTATGCCGCTGCGCGTGTGTGCGTGTTAGTGCGTGCATCTGCGTGTGAGTTTTACGTCTTGTTGCCACGTACAAGCAGAAGTTGGTGATGCACCTGCTGGATTGATATGAAGCAAAAGTAGTTGCAGACATCAGCAAAATCAAAGTTGATGTGCGTAATGCCATCATCTAACGCAAAGCACCATGGATGGAAATTGAAGACACTTTCATTCGCGACCACTGGCGAAAGAGAATCTGCCCAGGTGAGTGGTTTGTAAAGGCGGCATTAACAGCCTCCAATGAAACTACAATCCAAGCCACAGCTCAGTTGGAAGCTATGCTTCCACGCTTACCTATCCCATCAGCTGACTTGCCAACAGCAAATGACTTTGTGGTGGCGGATGATCACTTAGCTACACATGCTGCGCACAGCAACGAGGACATCCTTGTTGCGGTTGGGGCACCGGTGGAGGCTACCATCGACTTGTTGGATGGTATGTAGGTAAAGCGAGTGCATAGATACAATGCAACATGATAATTATTTGAACAAGTGTGTTGTGCAGATGATGGCATAGATTTTTACGAGGATGACCCCGTGCGTGTGACAATGCGAGATGCCATTGAGGGCCTCGACAATGCGGACAAGTACATGGTTGGAGAGAACGGTGAGGAGTTTACGGAGGTGGAGCAGATGATGATTCGCAACTTAATCACCAAGATGACCCGCTTGCGACTTTTCGATCACACAGTGCACCAGACACGCATGACACACGTCATGCAGTATAGAGATGCTGATGTGGACACTGATGCTACTAATTGTAGTGACATGCATGTAGATAGTTAGGCAGGTCCTAACACAGCTCATATTGTGATTAATGAGTAGACATATATGAGTACCTGCCTACTTTGAATGCTAACATAAGCTTTACCTATAAGTTGACACTCGCAGCTTTGATTATATGTACTATGCCGTTGTGCACACTCATATGTGTGCTGTAGATGCGCATCATTACATACAACCTCGTGGATTCATATAATTATAAAACTTAGGAATTGAAGCATACAGCCTAAATGCTTGCTTGATAGGTGCATAATGTATGCATTTACATTGAGTGCATGTGCATCTTTTATGCACTTAGCAATAGTGACATAAACTTGATAAGTGCATAAGAAAGCTCGTTCCCGATGGTATGCACTTATCGAGATTAGTCTATCATACAAAACCTTTTCGGTATACCGTATACCGAAT
>RHPI01003389.1:687558-733315 GCA_009103225.1 Chlorokybus atmophyticus
GCTTTCACTCTGCCCCCCCCCCTATCTTACCTTCCACTGTTACGGCGGCCTCTTAGACTTGCGCTCTACATTGGGCGAAGGTGAGGGGCAGAGTGAAAGCGCGCGCATGTATGTGTGCGCATGCGTGCACGCGCGCTGGGCCGGTGCATGCATGCATGAATTGCCGCACATGTGTTGTTTGCGCTAGTACACATGCTGTCATGCCAACTACCCTCGCATGCCAGTCTTCCTCGAGCATGCCAACATCCAGCCCTAAGCCCGGGCTACCAGCATGAAGACCGCGCGCGCCCCAGCCTACTGCAAGCTGTTTTGTACTTCATGTAGCATGTAGCTAGGGCTACTCTATAAACCTCTCTGTAGGAACCGCGCGTAGCTGATTAGTTAGGAATCTGTTATCAGCTCATGTATTATATCGAGTCTTAGGGGATTCCCGTAGTATCATACGGCCTCGATGTGACCGTTGGCCTACTGCCCGCGTGGCACTGCACAGTCATGGATTGACATGTATACGTAGGAAGTCACGTCACTATACTCGCTGGTGACACGGTGAGTGAGTACTAGGAGTAAAGACTCCAACTTTAAAAGCTTGTGAAGCGACTTGAACTGAAAGCACACCGTCCCGGTTGCCAAGGACTGCCTTACTGCGTGAGACACAATGTATGCTCTTATGCGCTGTGCTTGTCATTGCTGCGAGCTTGGCGGTGGTGTGTTTGCTGCATCAGCCAAGACATAGCATCCCTGAGTTGCTTGTTCATTTACCTCACTCAACAGTGTAGCACATCATTCACTCATGCAAAGAATTGTGTATACATCAGTACCTATTGTAGTAGCTTGTTGACTGTGTGTATTACAGCACAATAGGTACAGTAAGGAGGAGAGCGTCACCAGCTCCACTACTGGTCAGATCCTCACATAGGTTCATCCCTAAGCCTATGCATATGTCTGGGGGGTGTCTTTGTTTGTGTTGCTCTCATGCTGCGCGTAGCACCAGCATGCCCACGGCATGGGCGCTCGTCTGCAGTGTGCTCAAGACGGCGTGACCCTCGACTATGGCAGGCACGACAATGCGCTGCATTCAGCATGTTCATGCATGTGTTATGCAAGCGGGGGCCATGTTGGTCATTGAAGAACAACATCAGTATCAACGACAGCGGTAATGCGTTGGGTTCTGCTGTGCCACTACCACCGGGCAGTTGCGCTTGGCCTCTACACTGACCACCAAGAGCACCACTCTCATCGGCAGAGACCCCCGTCATGGTATGATCTGCCTCTCTCTCTCTCTCTCTCTCTCTCTCTCTCTCTCTCTCTCTCTCTCTCTCTCTCTCTCTCTCTCTCTCTCTCTCTCTCTCTCTCTCTCTCTCTCTCTCTCTCTCTCTCTCTCTCTCTCTCTCTCTCTCTCTCTCTCTCTCTCTCTCTCTCTCTCTCTCTCTCTCTCTCTCTCTCTCTCTCTCTCTCTCTCTCTCTCTCTCTCTCTCTCTCTCTCTCTCTCTCTCTCTCTCTCTCTCTCTCTCTCTCTCTCTCTCTCTCTCTCTCTCTCTCTCTCTCTCTCTCTCTCTCTCTCTCTCTCTCTCTCTCTCTCTCTCTCTCTCTCTCTCTCTCTCTCTCTCTCTCTCTCTCTCTCTCTCTCTCTCTCTCTCTCTCTCTCTCTCTCTCTCTCTCTCTCTCTCTCTCTCTCTCTCTCTCTCTCTCTCTCTCTCTCTCTCTCTCTCTCTCTCTCTNGTCTCTGTCTGCTTCCTCCCTTTCACTAGCTGTTGTTGCTTGCAGGCAGTGAAGCTGTATGGTGCTAACAGGTGTTGTCAGCAATGCGTTGGCCATAACATAATACACTGGGCCTAAGCTGGCAAAGCGCAGGTATATATAATATCCTCATTTATGTTGACATCGTGTTGGGATAGTCATGCATGTTCATGGGCACATGCCATGAGCACATGCCAGAGTCTGTGCGCGTGCGTGCGCCTGCCTGCAATTGAGCACGTGCGCAAGCACGTTTGCACCGGTAATTTTAAGCCCCCCCGATTCCTGAATTTTCAGACTGTTTGGTCTGAATAGTCAACAAAAACAGGGGTGAATAGCATAGAATACGGCGTCCCTAGCTCCTGCCTGTCAGGGTGAATATTCAGACTGTTTGGTCTGAAAGGTGTTAAAGCCTGTTCAATGTAATTGTCGGTGAATATCCCTGTGGCAATTAGATTGCACACTAGTCCTATATGTGGGGCATTTATTCACTTGCAGTGGAGCTGTACATTCCACCTGTATGGTGTAGTGCTGTGACCATCACATGTACTACACCACCACTTACAGTCACCCAAAACTTTCACTTGCAGCAGAGTTGAATATTCACCCTGTATGGTGTGGTGCTGCAACTGTACTACACCACTGAATATGCACGCATGTATTGTTTGAATACTCATAGTAATCTAGCCTGCACACTAAGTCCTACATGTGAGTAGTTATTTAATGGCAATGAAGTTGAACAATGGTAAGCTGCTGTTTTACGACCGTCAATGTTACTATGAATGTTCAAGTGATATTAAGTAGAACAAGACCGATATATGCAGTGCTACTAAAAATATTCACAGCAGTCCGTCCAGCCAGCCCAGCAATGTCAGCTGAATGGCAGTCGACTTACAATAACACATTCAATGCTGTCTACAACGTATGTCTGCTACCCAGAGCTGCACTTGCAGGTGGAAATCTCCTGCGGCAATATCTACTTCCTGCTGCGCCCCCGACCACCCCAACTCCCCTTCCCACGGCCTCTCCCCCGCGGTGTGGATGTGCCTTCCTTTGCTGGCAGCTCCCTCACCTTGATGGTCTTTATCAACCTAGTAGGCCAAAGTAGCAACAACCCCGCCTCGCACTCTTCACATGCATTAACCACACATGAATACGTCAGACGCAGTGTGTTGTCATAACGCACGCACAGTCAACACGCAATCATCGTTCACCTCTCAAGTGGGTCGCTTGCACTCCAACCCCATCACGCTTGAAGCTGGTTGGCAAAGGCACAACCTCTTCTTCCCCTGCACCAGGACGTCTGATCCTAGTGATGTGAAGACTGCGGCTAAACTGGACCACCATGTTACCCTCTCAAATCTGCTTGCCATAAAACTTGTTGACGGGCTTGATGTCGCTTACGTGCGCCTCCCCTACTGGCTCCTTGCGCCCATCGATGAACAATTTGACTTCATCACCAACCTTCATCGTCGGTGCAGTGTCATCCTTGTCGCTCAGGTCTTCCTGCGCATGCAAGTGACAAACACATCAACTGGCAGACACATACACAGATGCACTCTCCTACATAACGCTTGCAAAAAAAAACTGCCTTTTGGGAGTCGTTGTCGCTGTCGTTGGGGCTGTTTGCATCGTCCTTAGCGCCATCTTCATCGTTAGCGTCGCTTTTATCTGTCTCGGATACTTTTGAATACGATGGCTCATCCTGTGCAACCAGGTGGCACGCCGCGTTATCAAGCTTACAATTGATAGGCATGCATGCGAGTCTGCTGCAGTGACAGCTTTTCTGCAACCAGAAGGACTCAAGAAGCCTATAAGCGCACATAGATGGTCCTTCATACCTCCTTTTGCTTGCCCCTCTTTTGATCCAACATCTTCTCCTGCTTGCCAGGCGAGGGGCCTGCCTCTTTAGACTTGTAGGGAGCCGGAATTGAGCGATCAGTCTTTGCTTTCGTTTGGGGGCTTGACACCTCAGTCTCCTGCTAACAGCATACACATTAGATTGTAAGCCACAACGTAATGCTATGCCATTCATTGTGAAACAGAGTGGTGCGTACATCACCAGACACTTTGCGCTTCCCTTGCCCTCTGCCTTCCTTTTCTTTCATGAGCTCCATGACATTCGCGGCGTCCTGTGTCTACATGTGGTGCGGTTTCTGTTGCAAAAAATTGATATGCTTGTTAGATACTTGCTCCAGTCGTTATTGCATACCTTAAGTGCTGAGCTGGTATTACGCACATCAGCATCCTGTTTGGCAGGTGCCTGAACACAACAGTCATGATGACATGTAAAGGAGAGTACAAGCATTTGGCTGCTCGTGTAATGATGACAGACATCTAACCAATGAACCAGTAGCGGGTGACCTTGTGGGTTGTGGCGCAGTGCCTTCCTTGTTACCTACCGCACGCACAAGGCATTGATCAGAACAGTGTATACACAGAACCTCCCGCAGCGGCCCGCGCGCGCAAAACATGGCTCACGCTGCGAGGTGACATGTCGGTCGTCGCTGACGTTGCTGGCGGGAGGTGAACGCGTGGGCGCCGTGCATGCACAAGGGACTATCATACACACCTCACACCCTGCATACATAAGGCACCATTAAACACAAAGCGTTTCGTTCTCAACATAGTCATTTACCAAACCGTAGCTCACCCTATGAGGTGGCATTCTCGACGTCGCTGGCAGAGTGGTGCAGCGAGGAGCTATCTCTTGCCTTTGACTTGTCTTTGACCTGCAATTATGCATGGCAAAGGCACTTAAGACATGCAAACATTGCACAGACAACTCAGTCACTGCATGGCACACACCTTGTTGTTCTTGTCCCTGCGCGCTCCCTTGCGCTTTCGCGCAAACCCCCCTGCTTCAGCGCGCTCTATCATCTCCTTGTAACGTTCCCTACTCTTATGTCTCTGCCTTTCTTTGTGCTTGGCGTTGGTATATGCCTTTTTGTTGGTAAGAAAGTCCTGAATTATCATTATCATTATCGTTTTGGCCTGCACCAGGCCCAGAGTGGTGATTGCCACCGAATGCAAAATCCTTCAAGCTTAAACAATGTTGCATAACAGCTGGTGACACTCTCACAACCTTGCCAACCTTTTCATGACGGAACTCTGGATGAAGTAGATGCCAGCATGTAACTGCAAGAGCAAACTTAAGTGGGTCCTGCTTCGTATGAGTCTTCCCCGGTAGCAAACGACAGTACTCATAGCAAATCCGGCCCTTGTCCGCCAGCTTTGTAATATCGCGGCGATCACTGGTATGATGCTGGCCACGCCAATAAAGGACCTTTAGTGCCTGCACAGTGCAAGTATTGCATACTAGAGCTCTGTTACAACAATATCAACAGTGTGAGTTGCTTGTGCAAACCTCAGAAATCAAGACAGATTTCGGCAGCACATGCTGATATCGACAGTGGTTGCTTGCACATCATTGTAAGCTCACTTTCAAGGGCATCATTGCTGTGGTCTCAAGGTCGCGGAGGTGAGCCGTCTCCTCAGATTTTTCCCACTCATGCTGGAGCTGCTCATCTGATGGTGCACCAGCACTTTTGCCCCAGATCTCATCGTCCAAGTTTTCCCAGCCTCCACTCATGTCGCTAGACCGCCCACCAGACGTCGTGCCTGACATGACCACTGCTCCACCTGTGTATTGAGTAGGTCAAACTAGTGGGTCGAACTGCTTGTCAAGCTGTGCACAACCGCAACACTGTTCAACCAGATACCCTTAACATCAAACCCAGCCCCGTACAGACCCATAGCAACGCTACCGGCACCACAAAAGATATCCAATGCGCGTGGCCTGTAACGTCTACCGCTTGAGTCGCATGGTGTGCGAGTTACGAGAAGGGGTGGTGGCCTGGGCCAACGATCGAGCTCGCGACCAGGCAAGTCTTGCAGTCTCAGACAGCTTTGACCACCAACTCGAACCATCACTGCAACGACATCTTGCATGCTGTAACCCTCACGCACAGCTGCTTTTTTCCAGTTTTTCAACAAGATGTGGTGCAGCCGCGGGTCCTTATCGTAATCGTCGTGCTCGATGGTATTTCCTGAGCCACATGTTTTACTGAGCCAGTGCTTGCGTGAACACGCGCACGTACATCACATACTCTGCATTATTTGGACACATGTACCTGTGTTGGCATTGAAAGTAATGATGCGGCCTGCATACCAGGTGCTCATTCTAGGCCAGTATACCACGACGCGGCTTGCTACCAAAGACTGCCCCTCATCAACAATCTCCTTTCGCCACGCAGTTATTATCGCGGTATCGTCAACTGCGTCAACTACTGCTACATTCCCCTTCAACATTGAAAAGTGAGTTGCTTACGTATGAGAGCGCTGTTTGTGCGCCAAAACAGGACAGTTCAACTCACTTTGTTGTTGTGATCATGTTAAACTGTGGACTTGCCGCGACCGTTGCGCGCGAGCTGACGTCGCACCACATCACACTCCTGCCCATCCTGATATGCTCAAGGCTGGGCCCAAGGCAGGTGATCCATGAGCTCGCCGTCCCACTCAAACTTAGAGAGCGAGCATTGCAGGCAAGTGCATTCCTCGACAAAGAAGTCTGGCTTTATGCATTTTGCTAGAAGCCTGCACTGCCTCACATTATCTCCACGGGCCTTATGGTGCCAGCAGGCTTCATAGAAGCCATACTGCTCACTGTACAGCTTGCACTTCTCTTCATGCTGTTGCAGCCGTTTCAAGTTGCCGTTTCTAACTAAGTATGCTCTGCAGAAACTGCACACCTTGACGCCGCACATGCTGCCGCCACGCAAACTACCATTCAAACCCTAGTAGCTGATGCACTTCACGGAAGAAAAACTGGAGCACGTACGCAAACTACAGAGCACATCCGGATTGAAGCCGCGGCTTATATTGAATCTGGCTTTCAGTTTAGGATTGACGGTTCCAAACCCTAATTCTACAACAGCGATGCTAGAGCGGCGGCGAAGGCGGCGGTATCAGCGGCGGCGGCGGCGGTATCAGGTCAGGGCTCTAGATAGTTTGGTGGTTGTATGCCAGGATAATAGTTGACTAAACATCTTTGTAGCATGAGCTACAATCGTAGGTGTTTCTGCGAAGATTGCTAAGGGAGCAAAGTGTTCACACACAAGCACATCACTAGGGCCAAAAACCATGAGTACCATCGCACAAGGATGTGGATGGGCACTCCTAAAGCTGTTGAACCGCAATACCGTGATCTTCTCGAACCCGATGAACTTGAAGAAGCTGACGCTGTTATTGCTGCTGCATCCTCGCACATGCTGTCAGGTACAAGAGTAATCTTCCTGAGTTGGTGTACTTCATCAACAGGCTGTCTGATTACCAAGCTTGCCTGCTTCAGATGATGCTGTCCATCACACTGAAACACTTCATGCATGGAACTACGCTGCTGAACAACTGCACCGAGCCACGCCATTGCAAACGAGTGTTGCATCTCATGTCAATGTTGCACATTACATGCGCCCAGCAGGTACGACCCAATCTAATTGCAAGTTGATTGCTTACGTCATTGTCCATGTGCCAGTGCATTTATTCGCATTGACAGGATGTCATTCGTGTGATCATGGGGAACAGAGCGAATTGCACCCAGCATTCTCTGGAAGTGAGCATTCTGTATCGCGAGGATATCAAGGTGCCAAAACTCCAGAATACACAGTTCCGCACGAGCATGATATGCCAGCGCACTCCCCCTCAACCGCTAATGAAGTACATGCGGAGCAAGTTGATAGTGATGGTGATGGCGTAGACCAAGACTCCGATACCGATGTGGAGTCGCTGCAGTATGACACTCATGGTGATGACGATGCAATGTTGCTTGACAAGGTGAATGCTGCGCTGTTGGACAATGTAAGCAACCCTATCGTTGCCGGCTCTCGTACAACCCCTTTGAACATTTCCATGCTGCTATTGGTTCTCGCTCAGCTACATCGAATACCCTTCAACTTCATGAACAAACTGCTAAGGTTGGTGGGCAAGAGGTTTGCAAAATTATATAACACACATTCTGCAAAGACATCAATGTCCAATTTCCAATTGAACCTGACTTTATGTGCCAGGTTGGGCGTGATGTTGTTTTGTCCAAGGAGAATCAGATGCCAGGCAGCATGCAAGAGCTACTGAAATGCCTTGCAAGCCTCAACATGGGCTTCCACGCGTATGACGCCTGTTGGTGTGATCACATGGTGTATTATGGCCGACATGCCAACAGGAAATTTTGCAAAGGTCAGCTATTGTAGCATTTCTTGTGTGATTGAGTTGTCATGGGATCACCTGTCAGCATGCAAACTACCTATGGCCTGCAGTCTGCAAGGCTCCTCGCCACCGCAACATTGGAGGCCGACAAGTTCCTTGGAAGATTGCACGTTACTTTGACGTGCCTGCTGCTGTGAGGTCTCTTTACCAAAAGCCTAGTGTCGCTTTGGAGATGACAGCGCACACCAATCGCAGTGAGGATGGGGTTATACGATCCATACACGATATGTATATGGCAGTGTGGATTGACTAGTTGATGCCCAATGCAGCCTGAATTCTTATATGTTTACTATTATTCATGTGGTTGCTGCTGTCAGACTCGCCAATGTTCAAGCATACAGAAGAACGCTACATCCGGTTTATTAAAGAACCGCGTAATGTGCGGCTGGCAATGTTTATTGACGGGATGAGCCCTTTCAAAGATCCGCACAAAGGTAGTGATTGTGCCTTTTACCTGTGCTGTCATTGCAGTGTGTAAATTCACAGTAGGCAGTGATCGAGGTGTTTGTGGACTTGCAGGGAATTATGAATTATGAATTTTGGCTTGTCACAATCTCTGTGCTGAACCTGCCCATTGCCAAAATGCACAAGATCGACACTACCTTTCTAGCTGCGGTGATACTTGGTCCCAAACAGCCAGAGAATCTACAGGCCTATCCCAAGCCAATCATTGACCAGTTGGGAACCCTTTGGGAAGGTATGGTTTCAATGTAGTTGAAACAAGCCAGCTCTTGATATATTAGACATGCTCTCAAATTGCTCTGGACTGGAATGTGTAGGGCATCTCAGCTGCCGGTGTTTGTTGTAGGCATCGACATATATGACGGTTACCGCGACGAAGTTTTCCGGTGCAGATCTATCTTGAAGATTGTAATCCATGATTACCCATGTACGCAAGCAGCAAGTGTTGGCCATCAGTGTCTATGAATGTACTATCTGACTGGTATGGCAACCATGTTTGCCTTCTCTAAAACATGTAATGATGGTTGCGCAGCTCTGGCAAAAGCCGCCATGCAGATGGCTCATGGAGCCATCTTTGGCTGTTCCAAATGCGAGTGCAGTGGAGAACATGTGGAACTCCTCAAAAAGGTGATTTATCAAGGCTACCGCCGGTACTTACCAGATGACCATCCCTACCGAGTTGATGAGCGTTGGCCCCAACCAGAACACAGACCTCCACCTCCCATGCGGACTGCAGAAAGTGTGTACCGGTGAGCAACCAATCAATTGACATAGCTGAACGTAGCTATGTCAATCAAGCTTCACCAATGGATGCCATGTGATCAGGTACGCCATGACATCCCGCAACAGCAAGCGACCACTTCACTCCAAGAAACATCCATCAAAGTCCTCCGGAATCCTTAGCCTAAGCTGTTTTCACGACCTTCCCTATTTGATGCCTTTACAGAAATCTGTAAAAGGTCATGTGATTGGCCCTATGCACATTTTTGCCAATCTCGCAACCAATTTGGCCAATCTGCTTGCTGGATTGCGCGACAGCAATGAGGCTCGAGAAGACCTGCAGCAGCAAGGTCGTATGCCAAAACTCCGGCTACAGGTATTGCAGGCTTATGCGACACTTGTGATGACTGCCTGCCAACTCGTGTGACTTTGTGATGATGCGTTGCAGACAGAGATGATGGCGAAAGACGGAAAGGAAGTTGCAGTTAAGGTCAAACCTCAGGCTTCATGGGCAATCACGGATGCAGGGCTGGTTGAGCAATTACTCTCAGGCGTGAGGGTTCCAAGCACTTTCGGCTCCAAGCTGCAATCTTTCACCAAGCATTTAGGTGAGACAACCACCATGGTCCTCAACTGCGTGCAAATCAACTCAGTGTCCTTGCATTGCACATTGTGTCTATTTTTAACAATCTGATGTGATGAGCACACAGGCTCGATGAAATCGCACGACAAGCACAACTTGTGGTCCGTGATTTTTCAGTACGTGCTGCGCTCTGCTCGTGACATTGGAGAAGATCAGAAGAAAACAATCCTCAAACTCTGCAACATCTATCAGCGGCTGACTGCATTGGAAGTGAAGCAGTCACACCTTGAAAAACTGCAGGTTTGGGCTTTAACTATACCTTCCATGTGTATGCTTAGCTTCTGCAGGTTGCATGACTTGCATTATTCATTGCAGGTGCTGGTGCATGAGGCACAGAATGAGGTGGAGCTGTTGTTCCCGCGGACTTCGCTCACAATGATGCTGCACCTCCTTGGCCATCTACCAGAGCAATGCATGTGGCTTGGTCCGGTGCGTGATCACTGGGAGTGGGCCGACGAACGATTCATGCAGTGGGTGAAGCGCATGATTTTTGCCAGGCAGCATGTGGAAGCAAGCATCTGCAAAAGGCAAGTCTGGGCCAACTAAAAGTTGCATGCAACCTTTTTCGTACTCTCGTTCTTTGACTTGTGTTAGCTGCAAGTTATGTCTGCAGATACTCCATCCAGCTCATGTTGAACACTTACATGGACACCTTAAAGAGGCTTTTCTTCGGCATCAGTCTGCGATCGGGCAAGGAGCGAGATGATGATGACTATGTCCTTTGCGGGCGCAGACACCGTGTTGAGTGTGAGAAAGATAGCAAGATCAGGCAGGAGCTGGAGTGGTGGTTGGCCGAAAATGACGATGAGTACAGGCAGCTAAAAGAGTAAGTTGCTTTAGCAATCGTTGTTTGGTACGCAATGTCCCCTGCACATTGTGACTCCACAATGGGTTGGTAAACAGAGAATTCAGTCGGGCTGTTCAAAAACGGCGGAAGACATGTGAAAGGGCCCAAGCACAAGGGAATCTCGTGGCCAGTGACATGGAGCACATGACTGAGCTGCATCATTGGCGTGGACCTGATAAGGAGCTTACAAAACACGAGATGGAGCTGTTGAGTGGTCCCATTTTTCCAAAGTACATCATAAGGTACTACAGAGCGCGCTACAAGGACATTGGCCAGTTTAGAGCAGAGGACACTGAGAAGAAGCTCCGCACTATGGACTGCGGAGTGGTTACCGTTGGGCGTGACTCAAATGACCCAACCAAGAAGATCCACTAGTATGGCAGGGTGCGATCTTTTGATGTTGTCGTGGTAGCCGGTTGGGAGCACCAGCTCCTCAGAGCGAGGTGGTACATGAGCAACCAGGTGCAGCACATGGGAGGCTTTGCAATCCTGAGGAAAGACAAGCCCCGCTTTGCAGAACAAACCTACCTTGATTGCAACCTAGTAAGTAGGTGTGTTGCAGCGGTTTTTACGAGTTGATGGTCGAGTGAGATTGGGTGATACATGTCCTTGCTGGCAGGTCAAGGGCCAGTGGTTTGAGGGTATTGACCCGTATGACACCAAAATAACAGTAGCGCTTGTCAAAGATCAGCGAAGCCTCATGTGCCGAGGTGTGCACCGCGACACTCCGGTGAGAGCAGACTTATTTGTGAGAATCTGGGTGTCCTCATAGTTCCCGGGTCTTGGCATCACATACAACCATCTTGTGTACATGCATATGGTGCAGGGTGACCACAGCGAAACCAACAGCGCTTCGAGCGAGGTGTCATGGACCACACGCCGTGACTGGCATTTTGAGTATATGAGGTACTCTTTGCTATTGTGATGCTGCATATACCTATTGTTGTGTGACTGCAGATCTGGGCACCTAACTTTGGTTTGCATGATGAGACCGGGGCTAGAGCTGGATGCATTGGAGAATCGTGAACACGAAGACTATTGCTTTGTCTGCAAGGATGGCGGTAACATATTCGGCTGTGATGCAGAAGGCTGCTGGAAGAGCTACCACGCACGCTGCGTCACTGTACCACCTGTGGAAGATGACCATTGGGAATGCCCAAGGCACAAGTAAGCTTCAGTATCTAGTGAATGCATGGTGTCTGAAGTCGACAAGTCTCAAAATGATCACTGAAACGCAGGTGCCATGTGCACAGATACAATGAACCAGCTCGACAAGTGTGCGCGACATGCCCAAACAGCCTCTGTCAACGTCATGCTGTTGGTAACATCTTTGCGGTCACATGCTCGCAATGCGCTGCGTACGAAGAAGGTGGGACTCCGGCACAGCTTCCAAGGGATAGCCTCGCGCGTCGTTCTCTGCCGGGCAGCAGCGGTAGGGTTTCACAACCACCGACTGAGAGCGTGGGTAAAAGATTTGTTCAAGAGTGCGGGGATCACACGGATTGACGTTCGGCGACCATGCATGGTCCTTCCACGGACCCCGCGGGCCATACATGGTCCGTCCCCGCGGACCACGAGTGTCTGGTCCGCGAGGGACGGACCGTCTATGGTCCTTTTTGGGCCCCAACACCTGGCGCGCAGTCGCGCACCACATATGGTCCGTGCCGCACCTTGTATGGTGCGGCACGGACCAGTACTCTACGCTGGTTCCTGGATGCGGACCAGGAGTAAGCCCGCGGCTCAGCGGCCCGGCAGCCGCGCACCGTACATGGTCCGTGCCGCACCATGTATCGGGCGGCATGGACCAGCAATGTTGCTGGTTGGCGGCCTTGCAGGGCGCGCTAGACGTGTACCATGACTGAAGTATTGTTATTGCATTGTGTGTATCATCATTTAATCAATGACAGGCCGCACCGACTGTCGCCGCTTACCATAAAGTGGACAGTCGCAAATGGTCGGCGGCTGTCAATGTATGTTGACAGCCGGCTGTCCATGTACATTTTAACTTGACAGCCGCCGACCAGTTGCGGCTGTCCACTTGTGGCCTATATATGTATATATGGATATGTGTATATATATAGATATATGTGTATATATACACACATATATATATGTATATATATATGCGCATATATACATATGTATACATACACATATGTGTGTGTGTGCATGTAGGTGTAGGCTTAAGGCATTTACGAGCAAAAATTGTCGACATATTGCACCGCAATTTGCAGCCTTGCAATTACTTCATACCTATAATTTTATGTACATACATTGTTGTAAGTATATTGATGCGCGTACACATGTGCATTTAGACCTGTTATATATATATGCAAAATTGCGTACGTTTAAAGTACTGTATAACAACATGAATATACAAAGTATTATAATTATTCATAATAAAATTAGCGTAAATACTAATGTTAAATTTACATCCATGCGTAGCGCGTGTTTATTATATTATATATATTTTGTTGGTCATCACATTATCATAATGTTCACAACCGTTAATATCATGCCATGAATACATATGTTGATGCTGTTCGTATGTTGCATTAAGGGTAGTTTATAGTAAGTTTAATGTAACGGTTTATATGAAACGAAAGCAATGTCAGATGTTATGACTTATAGCCTTACTTGTATAACCTCATTAATGGCCTATAAAAGCCTCATGCGACCACAGCATCATCGACAGCCCGATAAGGTACACTGGCTGCATTGACAGTCGCAATCTGGCTACTATCGCTAAGCATTGTCACAATGACAGCCCCTAACAAGTCTACAAATTGTACTGGCCTATTAACAACCGCCGAGTTCGCGGCTACCGGTATGTAGTTTACCACCGTCCATGTAACTGGTACAGCCTATGAATGCTACAGTTGCATGGGCTCAGCCTATGGGCCTATCAAAGTGACAATCTCGACTGTCCATCGGCAATTACTGCCGCCGGCCAACAGTCGCCAAGCGGCGCATGCAACACTATATGACATAGGTTGCCATGCGACCCTACCGGTACGTGCACTTGTAGCTTAGTGGTTAGGGCGTCGTCTTTGATATGCTAAAGGTGCTGGGTGCGAATCCGGCCGATGCGTGTGTTCTTGACTAATCATTCCACTAACGTCGCGGAGTTGGCCGCGGCCTCGTGCGCCGCAGGTTGGGTGTGGCCGGTGCCGCCGGCAAAGATATCTCAACTTTTACTGCATTTGCACTCATATACACATTGGTCCATAATAAAATACGGTCCATGGTCCGCTGGCCGGACCAGTTATGATTGAAGTATTGTAATAACATGATTTAATCCCTTGTCCGATGGCCGGACCATACCTGGTCCTGATGCAACAATAATCGGCCGGACCTTGAGTGGTCCGTACTAAGGAACAATGGTACCATTCACGTCATATTCGGACCATGAATGGTCCGACTGTCCATGAAAGCCGGACCATACATGGTCCGTCAATTTCACTTAGCAGGGGAAAATCCCGGTCCTGCGTCACGGACCATTCATGGTCCTTGAACGTCAATCCGTGTGGATGAGGATATGAGTGGTAAGCAGCAACGTGCTGGCGCTTCTTGGTTTGCGTTGCGGCGCTTCTTGCATAATCCTACCTTTTTACGCTGCAGAGCCAGTCCCGATGGAACTTGATGATGAGGATGCCAACGGGGAACGTCGCCAGCACCCAAGTTAGGGAACCACGACGGCTGCAGCAGCTGTGGACCTCGTGGACAGCGATGATGACATCATGGTGCTGGACGGGCCGGGTGCTGAAGTTGAGGCGTCAACACTTGTGCCCCTGTTCATTTACCCTAGTGCAAATGCACGTGATGCGGTGCCAGTGTTTAAAGCGGACAGAAAGTTGCTGGACGGCAGACAGGAGCTCAACGACACTGTGCTCCACTTCTTTTGCAGGTATGAGCCTTGCGTTGTTGGTGTTGTGCAGCTGTGTCATGTATGTGTCGCTCACGCGCAGATATAAGGAAGAGGAGGTCGTGGGCAGAGCTGACGGCATTCACGTGAGGCTGTTCAACCCGCACTCTTACATCAAGATTGTGCATTGCCATGAACAACATAATTGGCACAATGGCAATCACAGGATATATAGGTGGGAGAACGATCCGTTTTCCAAGAACTTGCTGGCAGCAATTGTCAACCCAGACAGTCGGTGAGAGTGAAGCCAAGTTCTCGCACTATAGTGCTGCTGTACTTGCTCGCATGGACTCACTTTGAAGTCTGCATGCCACAGGACTCACTGGAGTCTGCTGCTGGTGTGCAATCCTGGAGAGGAACTTGGAAGCAACACGCCGCCCTTGATCGTCCATCTCGACTCCCTTGGTCTACATCGCAACGTCGACGGACCAATGCGTGCTTATCTAAACTATATGTGGGGGCATGAAAGTGAGTGGCAACAGCGCTTCTCTCCCGCAAACGTCCCGCTACTTGATCCACAGGTAGGACATGTTGTTTTGGCCTGATGATGAGGTCACGCTCTCTCCTGGCACAATCCCTATGTAGATGCACATACGTTTGGTTCGCCCGCATTGACATAGCGTGTTCGTGCAGGTCCCTCAGCAGAGGGATGGGGTTGCGTGCGGGCTGTTTGTCATGGTTTACCTTGACAAGTTTATAGATGGGATACAAGCTGGTCCAATCAAGCAAAACGCCCCAATATCTTAGTAGGTACAGCTCATGCATTGGAATGTATCCATATGGCAGCTGCCTTAATGCAAAGTCGTGTAGGTTGACATGTGTTGAGCAACCAGATGGTGTGGGTGTGTGCAACTCAGATGCAAAAGGATTGGTTTCGTCCAAAAGAGGCAGACAACTTAAGGAGACGACTGCGAACACTCATGGACAGCATTCCAGCACAGCAAACGTCACGGCGGATGTGAAGTAGCAGGCGGTTGGTACATAGCTAAACTGTGGTCAAGAGCACAGGTTCATTGGCCAGCTGTGTAATAGTAGCCCAAGCTAACTTTGTGCTTAATAGAATTTAGATTGCAAGCAATTAGCATGCTTGCCTTTTCAATGGCACTTGGCACTTGGTGTAATTTCACAGCGGCAGTTTTGCCAAGTGGTGTTGAACATTCAATGGCACTTGGCAATTGGTGTATTTCATGCTATATATTCCCTGAATATGACGGTGACTATGCAATGGTATTTAGGATTCAGGGTTTTCGCGGCAAGCCGTAGCCAGCACCACACACGCTGGGTAATTATTCTGCTGTTTGGGCACTGACAATTCATTGTACCATATCGTTCATCAAGTACAACTTGACTGACCTTGAATATGCACGAAATACTCAGTTTAAAATTCAAAGCGTACGGGTTGAAACGAGGTTCAGTGGTATGTACGTTGAATATGAATGCGTCTTGCGGGTGAAGAACGCTGTTCCTTTTAGCAGGGATGGGACAGAAAGTACAATAACCATTGGATATTCACGGACAAAAGGCGTGAAACGGATCAAGTCATTAATATTCAGACGAAATGGCGTGAATGATCAGGACTTGGGGGGTCCCAAAATTACCGGTGTTGCTGCCGCTTGCTGAGAGATCACTGACGCTGTACGCGGACATACAAGCACATCTTGGGCACGCATGCACACGCACAAGCTAGGTTGCATACCCTGCCTGGCTTGTGACCCTGGATTACACCCCCGACTTACACCCCCACGCACACACTCACAAGTACGCACTCATGCTCACCCAGCTTGTTGCTCAACCTGATTAAACGCAACGACGGCAACACATTATATACCCTTCAGGTGACTAGGAGCCCAACAAAGTGCGTATACGTGTCTGTGAGTGCCTGTGCGATCAAGCAGGTGTGTGCGCGGGTGCGTCTACATGTGCATGTGCATATGTGTGATGATATCATAAGATCTTGTGCAATAATATGCATGAGTGCGTTGATGTGTTCGTGCATGTTCAAGTCATGTGCACTTCAGTTATTGTAACGATGTGAGGGTGTATGGGTGTGCATATCGTTCATGTGCGTGCATGTATCAGTCTGTTCGCCTAACCTTCAACTTCGCCAATAAAGTGTGCATGATGTCATCATAGCACGAGGAGGCTACCTTCTTGTAGTTTTTGTTGTTATGTGCACCAGTAAAGCGTGTTGCTTGTTGTAGCATAAGGGGGCTATCCATGCTGCTTATTTATAGACCATTAACATGTAGCAGCATACGTATGAAATTGCTTGTGAATAGCATATCAGATGACACATGTATGACACAGTGGTATGTCGGTGTCTTGTTGACAAATCTTAACGAGTATAGCAACATGTATCAATTGTATGGTACTGCACATTTGCGCGCATGCTAGTACTGTTACGAAAGACAAACTTGCTTAGTGCAAGCATGTTGTTTAAGGAAACTTTATGTGATCGATTGCACTAATTAACATGTTATATGATCATTGCAAAAAAGTTATTCAAACGCATAGCTTTATGCCAAGGTAAAGTGTTTAAATATTTTAAAAAACACACATGCTACATTACATATATTGCATAGACAATTCGACAAGTTAAATCGACAATTTAAATATAGCTGAATTATTAATGGCTTGAGTTGCAGTTTGAATAAGGCATTGGATGCCTTGTTAATTGTGGAATCGATGCATTATTTTTTGGGTCATTATAGCAAAAAGTTGAAATGAAAAACATATCGCAAGAACGAGTGTGGGTTGTTATATATGTGTCTCCACGGAATATATAAAACATGAGATAATTTGTAACGAATGTACACATAGGTTACATTGGTACTGATGTTTTAATTTTGTATTAAATTATCATTGATTGACATTGAAGTGTGATTGTATATCAGCCTCTTGGGTGTAACATTGTACCTAGTAAACCGTTGGTTTGAGTTTTGAACACTAGGGTAAGTGTACCTAACTTCGGACGATTGCATAACTTCGGACAGTTAGCGCTATAGCCTTCTAGAGACGGTATTTTGTGTGCTATTGGCGGCCAAAAAGGGTGCCTGGTAGCTTATCGTGTAGGTATTAGCCTATCCTGTGCTCTCCTTAAATTTGAGTGTGATTGGTTAAGTTTTGGCGCTAGCACACCTCTTTAGCTGTCCGAAAATTTCTGCGTCAGCATGGTTGGGTGACTTTGAACTTTCAAGGATAGTGTTTAACTTGACCAGTCAAAAGGCTTGATAGCTCCAGGGGTTGCCACTGTTGTGTAGTTAGTGCGCCCGAAATGGTTAGGTTACTGGAGACGTCATTAATAAGTTGTGGCGGGAAAAGTGCGAGTGCGGTGAAACCACTTGTGAGTGCATTGTGTTTGCGCTAGACTGTTTGTGCAGTATGTGTGTGTGTGTGAGGGCTGCTAGTGGGGGTGGCTGTTGGGTGGCGGCCTGGGCTGCTCTGTTGAGTAGCTGGTAGTGTAGATGTGTGAGGTGAGGTGCTGAGGTAGGTAGGAGCATACTCACATGGTGTGCACACGAGGGCCACAAGGCACACGAGGCACTGAAGATTGGGATGCTGGCACAGAGATAATATTGCAACCATGTATGCGTGCTCATATCTTACTGCTGCTCGTATCTTACGTGCTAAACCTAAACCTCACTATGGGTTCAGGGTTCTACACCTGCTGCAAGTGGCAAGCGTCCAAGCAGGACACCTTCAGCGCCTGGTCCTCTTGAACGTGCACGGGGGCGCAGCAAGCAGGCCATGCGCAGTCTTGCTGGTCTCACGCACCGCAAGGGCATGCGCTACATCAACTACCATGGCCAAGGGTTGATGCTGAAGCTTGGGGTTGCTGTGGAAGATGTTAATATGGGCATGAGCTTAAGGATTGCTGCAGCAAAGCATGGAGTTCCTCGCTCTACCCTATTCGATTACGTTACCTTACCTAAGAAGCTGCAGCTGCCGCATGGTTGCGGTCGTAAACCAGTGCTTGCTTGCACGGAGGAGGAAGAGCTTGTAGCATGGTTGACTTGGATGGCAGACCGTAGCGCTGCTGTAACACGCCCTGCCCTGTTACAAAAGGTTCCTCCGTTACTTGACTGCATGGTTGCTTGTATGCGCTAGTGTGAGATGTTGCAGTGCTGTGACTTACCTAGTGTTGCAGGTGGTTGAGATGCTGAAGGGGGATCCAGCACAGAGGATGAAGCGTTTTGGGCTGCGTGGCGTTCCGGGCTATAAGTGGCTGCGCCTCCTAATGAGCAGGCACAACCTGTCAAGTCGCGTAGTGGAGGGGCTGGATCGCAGGAGGTGGCAAGCTTGCACCCGGGATAACGTTACCGCCTTCTTTGAGCTGTATGTGAAGACCCTTGATGAGCTTGGTATTAATGACCCTACGAGGATCTTTACTGCCAACAAAACTGGGTTCGAGCCAGACAACCTAGGTGAGACTGAGAGTTAGCAGTGTGAAAATTTGCATGCATGCAATGGCTGACTCACCGTGTGTCTTGCCAGGTACCGTGAAGGTGATATGCAAGAAGGGGTACAAGAACCCCTACTACAATCAGTGTGGCAGCAGGGAGCACATGAGTGTGATGGCTTGCGTCAGTGCGGTGGGCTAGTGGATGCCTCCGTTCTACATCCTCAAGGGCTCTCGCTTCACAAAACTACATGGATGCAGCACCATATGGAAGCTATATGCGTATGCAGGAGAATGCATACATGACGGTAGAGCTCTTTGTGGACTGGTTTGTCAAGTTCATACCTGGTGGGGTGAGCGTAGACAACCCAGTGCTGCTGCTGCTTGATGGTCACTCATCTCGGATGAACCCGGAGCTATTGGAGAAGGCCCGCTGCATGGGAGTGCACATGCTCACCTTCCCTCCTCACATGACGCACCTGATGCAAGTGAGTGCACAAGATGGGTTCATGCAATGCGTGAGTGATTGCACAAGATCATGACACAGATGCCACTTCAGGTCCTGGATGTCAGCTGCTTCAGGGCTCTGAAACAACATTACCGCACTGAGTTTCTATCTTGGCGCATGGAAGACCCCAGCTGCCCCATCACCAAGCTCAAGTTCGTTGAGTTGACTGCAAAGCCATTCCTATTGGCTATGACGCCAGCCAATATTGTCAGCGGATTCACAAAGACAGGTTAGTTGAGTGAATCACACGCACATCACATGCATTGTGCATGCACAGTGCACAATGCATGCACAATGCAATATACATAGGTTTACATATGCAGGTGTGTGGCCTGTAAACGTGCACGCACTAGACAGCAAAGTTCCAGAGATGCGCAAGCCAACAGCAGAGGATATCACACCTGACTTGGCACATGCCCAAGCCCAGCACGAGTTTGGTGGACTTGCTCTGGATGGTGAGGGCGTACCTGTTAACCTTGAGGAGGAAGATTCAGACGCAACATAAGACGAGGACAGCACCAGTGATAAGGAGAATCATGAACCTCCTGCTCGAGGACCTGCTATCAGCAACGTCAATATCACCAACAACAACAGCATCAACATCAACAACAACAACCACGTTAACATCAACATCAATGGAGGGGCTGGCAACAACACTAACATTACATCAGGAGCGCAGCAGCAGGGGGATGGGCAAGGGTGGAGAAGCAAGCCAGCCAAAAACATTACACTCCCTGGTTCTGTGTGCCTTACATCAGAGGGTTATATCAAGGCCTTGCAAGCCAAAAAGGATGAGATTGAGGCCAAGAAGGCTGCAGTGGACGCACGCAAAAAGGCAGCAGCAATCTGGAAGCAGCTTGGCAGAAGGAGGTTGCTGCACTGCAGAGACAGGCTGCCAAGAGTCAGAGAGAGCTTGCTGCCTTGCAGAAGCAGCATGCAAAAGCAGATAAGGCTGCTGGCAGGCAACAAAAGCTGCTAACACAGCAAAAGCAGATTGCGCATGCTGGCCCAACTCAAATCCGCACCAATGCAGGTCACCTGCACGGTGCCAATCCTGTGATTGTTGACCTTGAGACACAAGGTGGGCAACCTCAGCGTTATGACAACCCACTGCTGGGTCTCAGCCCCATGGCCAGCCCAATTGGCAGCCCACAACACACGCATGTCATGTCCATGTCTCCCACACCTTCAGAGATGAGAGATGCCAACCGAGTAGTGGATGCCAGCGTGGCAGCAGTGGCAGCATCAGCACGAAGCGTTCTCAACCTCAGGGCAGCTGCGCGTAGACACTATAGGTAGTCGAGGGTTAGCATGTGTACATAGAGACTCCGCGCTCCACAGAATAGCACCTTGCCATATACCTGTGTCAGATGCACTGCATTGCATTGTTATGCAATGCACAAACCACACGCAATCCACACCAAGTATAGCACAGTGTTAAACAGGCATATATACAATTGGATATGTGCACAGAGAATGCCCCCCCTCCCCCCCACTCCCTCCACACACACACACACACACTGTCACACACACAGTGGCCCAGCTCACCCACCATGCCAAATGCGCGGCTGCCTCTCTGCTCCCTTGCAGGTTGGGCAGCACTGCGAGGCCATCTGCATGCAAACATGCAGCAGACTGAGTATCAGTCAACGAGGCAGAATGCAAGGAGTTCTAAGCGTGTAAGCCAGCATCCATGCACACAACACAATCAAGCACAACGTACACACACACACACGCACGCACGCACGCACGCACGCACACACAGGTAGCAGACTGAGTGTCAGGCAGCAAGACAGAATGCAAGGCATTGTAAGCGAGAAAGCAAACATGCATCAACAACACACACACACACACACACACACACACACACACACACACACACACACACACACACACACACACACACACACACACACACACACACACACACACACACACACACACACACACACACACACACACACACACACACACACACACACACACACACACACACACACACACACACACACACACACACACACACACACACACACACACACACACACACACACACACACACACACACACACACACACACACACACACACACACACACACACACACACACACACACACACACACACACACACACACACACACACACACACACACACACACACACACACACACACACACACACACACACACACACACACACACACACACACACACACACACACACACACACACACACACACACACACACACACACACACACACACACACACACACACACACACACACACACACACACACACACACACACACACACACACACACACACACACACACACACACACACACACACACACACACACACACACACACACACACACACACACACACACACACACACACACACAAACAATTACACATGCATGCATCAACTTGCTTTTGCAAAAGCACACTCACACACACGGGGCAACGCACCGTATGCACATAGGGGCGAGGCAAATAAGAGGGGGGAGCTTGAGGGCACGGCGGAGAAGAATTGGCAGAGGGGTGGGCACAGGGCCAACGGCGGCGCCTAACTTCGGACAGATGACTACAACAACCTAGCCGCCCCCAAGCGGCAAACCCTCACCAACTTAGGGTTTCAGTGGCGTGACGGGCTGTCACATATCAGCACACACCGTCAGCACAGCCTGTGGGCGAATAGACGCCATACGACCGCCACAACAGGCTGAAATGGCCGCTTTGCAGCCTGTCCGAAGTTAGGAAAACAGCCTTTTCAGTTGTTTCAACAAACCACTGACCTTGAAAGGCTAGAGTGCAGGCTGTACCTACCCATTTGACACATAGTCAAGCAGAGTGCATCCGTTGACAAACCACCTATCCAGCGAACTAACCCTAACCCCAAACAGACATATGCTCTGTACGCTAACCCTATCCTTAATTAGGTGTCCGAAGTATGGTACACTTACCCTATAAGGCTATAGAAATGTAAAGAAACGCTGTGTTAGCTACAACGTACACTCTGCTGCTACTTCAACGCACGTGTGCGTACGCAATTGCTTGCACGAAAGAAAATACGTGACCTTCGCGAAGTTGCTGCCGTCGCCTACGAGCAAACCCGCTTCCGGATCGCCGGCGGTCAGGCCATCGCGACGTGAGCAGATGATAGCGGAATTTTTGTGACTTATACTGGAAATCGGACCTCGTGAGAGATTCATGATTCTGTCGCTATTGTACCCCGACCATCATAGGCGTCAGATACACCGTACACCCCCCAAAGACCGTATTTCAAGGCCCTCTCGGCCTGAGAGTCTCGGGCCCCCGACCCACTATTTCACTCGACCCCCCCCCCCCCCCCCCCCNGGGGGGGGGGGGGGGGGGGGGGGGGGGGGGGGGGGGGGGGGGGGGGGAGGGGGCGGGCTTTGTCTGACACCCCCCTTTTACGGGCAAAATACTACCCTAATACACCCCCCCTCATTGATTTTGCGGGGGGGCTTTGTTTGTAAGGGGGGGGGGGGGGTATTATTCGGGCAAATACGGTAGTGATCTATACCCTGTCCATTGTTATACACTGTACCTTAAGGTATGGTGGATAGGGTATAGTAATCCATACCCTATCCATCACACTCTTAAGGTATATCAATCCATACCCTATCCATCACACTCTTAAGGTGCAGTGTATAACAATAAATATGGTATATATCACTATACCTTAAAGGTATAGTCATGGGTATGGTGTGAATCAATCCGCACATCATTCACAGTCATGCAATGCAAGCATTATGCACAAGCCACAATACATGCACATCATGCCGCGCAAACATAACTTGTGTGCCAACACACAAACACACCTACACCACGAACATTCATAGCAACCATCACATTGCAATAATAAACGCATCATCTATTACACTTACCACACAACTCACCGGGGGGCTGACTGATACTACAGTAATGTTGGAGCAGCAATATTATCAATGCATCGAGTTTGAAACAATTTGAGGCACGCATTTGCAAAAAGTTAATACTTTGCGCAATTAGCAAATGATTTTATGCAACCCTGAGCCGCGCGCCTCTCACCAAATTCTGAACGTGACCAGCAACACCATAAGCCTCACCTAACGCTTGTGGGGTGGGGGCATATGCCTCAAGTTATTGAAGGGTGTCATGCTTACTAAGTGTAGTATAGGAGTGTGTTACATGCATTGTCAGTGACTGTTTGCTTGTACTTCGCAATGGCTACAAACTTTCGCCACAATTTCCACACACTCCAAACAACACATGCTGCTTGGTGAAGTCATGTTTGCTGGGACATCTAGAAATGGGCATGCAAAACATACACACTGCCTCATGAAAGCAACAGTTGTGTTCCGCCTGATGTTTATGTGGTTGCATCATATGCAGAACTCTTGATGTCAGCCCAAGTCTCCAAGAACTTATTGCGACAATTGTCATCTATGACTAATTGTAATGTGACCTGCAAAACCACTTTCAAGTCAACAACTTATGCGATCTTTGCGTCTAGAGCTGTTCTCATCACTTGACGGCATTTGCTTGCTGAACAATGTAGAAACACAGCAAGCACACGGACAAGATGCTCTATCGCTAGTTCATGCACATTGCTTGTGAACTGACCTGTCGGAAAACCTCACTCCGCGATACCTCCACATACCCCTGCACAGCAAACATCATCAGAGTGTGCAACAACCTGATAACCTGGAAGGGTACATCAATGTTTGCATGCTGAGTCACTGAGCATTGCTGACTGCCAAGACAGACAAGCCAACAACTCACCAACTTGGCAAACAATCCTAATGATGGGGTGTTGTTGTAGTTTATCTTTGCGCGAAAGCTGGTGACACAAAGAACGGCTACAGCGTAGGCCATCGTCAACATTGATGCTTCTTTGCCCAAACCCCTCCCGCGACTACGCCAATGGCAATGGCACCATTTAAACTTGCAGCAGGCAACCACAAAGACTGTTGCGGTTAAAAAAAAATTGCTCCACTGATTGCAATAACAAGCGTGGCTAGTGCTGGTTGCAGTACTTGTTGCACAATGCTGTACAGTGCTAACTGCCATGGCCGCTACACATGGAGAGGCAACAGCGGCAGCCAATAATGGACAGTACTAAGCTACAGAAATTCAAAGCTTGAGGACTCAGTTCACCTGTTGGGCTCTGCTATCATCACTTCAATTTCAGCTGCTTGCGTGTCCTCCACATCGTTGAAATATAGATTGACGTCCCCAGCCATGCCTGCAACAGCTCACGCACGAGCATGAGACAGTTGCATGTCACACTCATGTGTGTGACACAGTCGCATATATCTCAGTCATCCTGGCAACCCTCTATGGTACACTGATAACCACATGCAATGCAAACAAAAGGAGTACAATTGTAAGCCCCCACCTCCACCGTGACTGCCACAGCCAGGGGTGTCCAGTGCAGAGCAGTCCAACACAATGAAGGTGCACTCTGTTGGTAACAGCAATGCTTCAACTTCGTCAGCGACGACACACCGCTATGCATGCTAACGACATTCATAGAAGGCAATTTTGCGCTTATACACTCACTGGATTCGTCCTCAGCCCAGCTGCGCTGCATAGCGTACTCCTGCTCCAAGCTGAGCGGCTCTGATCCTGTTGCCTCTTGTAGGAAAGGGTCCTGATCAACAAGCAGCGTGCGCTTATGGCAGTTGGTTCAGCACACTGCGTATGACACAATAACAACGACGCCAACAAAAGCAACACCACCCACAACTATGATAGCAATCACAGCAACAGCAACAACACCAACAACAACCTTCTTGTCCAAGTAATGTGCATGCGTTATCTACAGACAACAAGAACAGATACCTTCATCCAGGCATGGTAAACGGGGACGTGCTCCCTGCGGTAAGGCACGAGCACGACCTTGTCGCCAAGCAAGCAGGTGTTGCTGTTGATGCGCATTGTTGTTGATTTGCCGTGCGGGTCAGAATAGAACCCTAGTTCTGGCCTGGCCTAGTTCTAGCATGGCCCGGCATGGCCTGGTTGCCACCTGACTAAACGCGCAGCGGAAAATGCCACACGCTCGCTTGATTTGTGCTGCTGGTCACTGCCCGCAAGTTGTTGGCGATGTTGGGCGGCGACGGTGTGGCTGTCGGCGCCTGTAGTGTAGTGTAGTGTGGATACAGTGACAGCCAGGGCGGCGAGAGAGGCGAGCTCGCAAGCAGGCATGTGATAATTAGATTAGTGAAGTGAAGCACGCGCTGGTGGCGAGTCAGCTGCAAGCCGCAAATCTGCCTGTGCTTGCGTTCAGCTTAAACGCAAAGACACAATGCTTGTGGAAGTAACAGCCTTTGGGGAGGATGGTTTCTCTCCTCGAGCTTGGGTCAACCACATCGCCGCTGCAAAGCCAGCCGATGAACCACTGGAACGGTACACGTACTTCAGCACATGCCAGGCGTCACGACCATTTGCACTGCCATATGTTGTTCGCATTGCATGGGCTGTGTGGCTGCCGACAGCAGTCGCATCATCCAGGCATCGCAGTGCATGTAAGATAATAGGTTCGCATTGCTGGTAAGAACCGAATGTGTGTTGCCCATCCGTTCATGTGCAGTCAGGTTATTTCTCAAGCCGTGTCATTACGTTGAGAATACCAGGCTTGGTTCATCAACCACACTAGACAGGCAAACAGCTGTTACGTGCAATAGTGTCCAGCAGGTTTCATAATGGACGCTGTATGTGCATACTACACGAACAATCAACTGATCATTTTGCGCTTGCTAAGTCAATGCACCGTCGGTGGTGTGTGCAGTGCTTGCATGCACACCGCAACTGCTTTTGGGGAGTCCAGAGGGATGCTTTGATCAACACGCTGAGTGCCAACCCAACCCGTTTGCCATTGACCATGTGGTTGGTTATCAGATACCTCTCCGAGATAGAGATGAAGGTGCAGCTAGTGGCTGAGGAGGTGGGCTTGTCGCTGGAAGACATCAGTGCACACTCACTCGTGCGCGTGCCTCGCGCGCACCAGCATGCTAGCCGTCTCGCTCACGATGCTCAGGCGCTCCGCACGCACCTGGCCTCCATCCTTAACCACTTCCAACAGGTGCTGCAATCCTGCACGCTTGCAATGTGTTTTGTTTAAGTAGTGGTGCTTGTCGTGTGTTGATTATGCCAAGTAAGTGAGTCCAGACTGATTGCAGGTGGAGACGGTGTCTTCAGCATCAGTGCAAGCTCTAGCCAGCCTCGATCGTGTCAAGCAAAGGATGGAAAGCGCCAGAGACACCTTGCAAGAAGCTGCGGGCCTTGCAGAGCTGTCCGCGAAGGTATGTAGAAGTGGTTGGCGTGCAGCAACACAACTTGTGCTCACAACCATGTTGACGTGTTTTGAGCGTGCATTAGGCTGCACCATGTGGTCGCACAAGCCACCTTTGACCATGTTTTGCAACGAAGTACCGGATGCTCCTTGTGTATTGGAATGCGGGCTGGTGTAGGAGGGCCTGATGTAGACTTCAGATTGAGGACATGCGTAAAGATAACTACCTGTCGCAGGTGGAGACTGTGTTTGCCAAGGGCGACCTCCCACAGGTTGCCGATGTCTTAGCATCAATGCGGCGGTGTCTGGCTGTGCTTGGCGATGTACCAGAGTTTGCGGATGGACAGAAGCGCCTGCAGGTACACAACGTACACTCTCACCATGTTATCAACTGTCTACATCAGCAGGCGCTGCGCATATACTCAATACAGCAGCAGTTCGAGGTGGTACGGGCACAGCAACTTTGTACACTTTTTCACATGCACTTGATGGTGTAAATGGAAGCGTACATTGGTTGCATGTGCGGATGCTTATTGATAGGTGTGGTACTCAATTCACTTTGTCAACATAAGTATAACAGTTATTGTGTGCTGACATGAAGATGGGCTGCGCGGTGGGATGTGGATTTAACAATCTTGTGCTCTGCTTCCAGGCACTTGAGCAAAGGCTAGAGTCGATGCTCGAGCCGCGCCTGGTGCAAGTCTTAACAGACCGGAACGAGAAGGAGTCTGCTTCGCTGGCGGCCATACTGTTGCGCGTCGGGCGTGTAACAGCGCTTGAACGGCATTACACGCGTGCCAGGTCGCAAGCGCCTCTCAAGCTTTGGGAAGCTTTTGGCAACAAACCCGGCAAGGACGGTGACGAAGTGGGCAGTCCCAGCCGGTTTGCCACCTGGTTGCCCGGCTTGTATGATGAGGTGCGTGAGCTTTGTTGCCATAGCAGCATGACACTGATCGTGCCAAATAGCACAATACTGTAACCTGCCCAATCGCAAATCGCATTGGTTAATCAATCATGGTTGCCAATAAATGCATGAATAAGTATTGCGTTGAATATGCTTGCGTGATGAATTGCCAAACTTGCTCTATGTCAGGTCCTGTCATTGGTGGAGCGAGAGATTCGCTGGTGCTCCTCAGTCTTTCCAGATCTTTGCATGCAGCTGGTCAGCCAGTTGCTCACGAAGCTGTTCGATTCCATTGCCGGACCCTTCTCACAGCGCATTGACGATGCACTGGCAGCGATTGACGGGTGAGCATGTGGGTTGCTTTACCATCCTACTCAACACGTGTCAGTTGCTGTCTGCAAGCCTTGGCATGTTGGCTTCTGCTGAGAAGCGCTTACTATGCTCAGTTGACTATGGCAGGTTTTCAAGGCAAACTCCATTGGGTTTGCTGCTTGCATTGCATAGTACGACTGCTGCCTTTGAACGCAATCTGCAACCGGACCTTCAGCAATGCAGGTACTGGTGACTGCAGTGCAGTCGTGCATAGTACAGACCCGTCATGTATGTACAAGTGCTTGTTCAGCTGAGTTCTGTTTGAGCTCGTGTCAGTTGGCTTATGGCTTATGTCATGTGGTTCTTGGGTCGGCAGTCGGGAGCAGCTGAAAGGTTGCGTGAGAGTGGTATATTTAGCATATGAACCCCACAAGCAGCAATATGGGGAGCTGGAGCGCCAGCAGCTGCTGCATGATGTCGCCACTGTCGATCTGACTGAAGCAGAGGAGGTGGCTGACACTGTTGCCAAGATGGAAGCCTCCATCCCTGTGGTACGTGTGTTTGATCTACCGCTGACCTCATCGTCGGGCATGTTTTGGTGTTTGAGTCGAAGTTGGACGTATCGTTGTATACATTAGATCACAATCATGGTCTATCAGTTGCCGCGTTGTCGGCATCCCGTCCAGTGTCAGTAGGAAGACTGGCTGTGCTTGCAACTTCAACATCATAAAGAACACAAAGATGTAGTCCAGTTTTGTTGGGCAAAACAAGGATCTGCGCAGGTAACTGCTGCGCTGGAGCGTGCAGTGGACAGGTGTGTAACATTCACGTGGGGGACCGAGAGCGAGGCGCTGCTGCGAGCGCTCGATGAAGCAGCTGTGAAGTACCTTGCGGCCATGTTGGATTTGCTGCGGTAAGGCTGCAGGACATGCTACTGGCATTGTTTTCAATTTGCAAGCGTCGCACAGATCTGAGGCCCGAAAATCGGCTGAATATGCTTTTGAGAGGGACGCCCAAGCATTGCACTCCTTGCAACTAGTAAAGGAAGTGGCTGTAATATATAATAGCCTGTCGTTGATGCATGGCGACTATGTTATATGTATCAGATCGCTGCGAGTGTCATGTGGCCTGCAGCCTCCTCCACCTCCAACTCAACAAGCAAGCAAGCAGTCTACTAGTTCGCGTCCAGCCACACCCGTGTTAGGTGCGCATTGATGGAAGCAGTAGGAAAAGTGTGTAGAGGTGCTCAACGCAGACCAAGTTCATTGCAAGCTCAATTGTGAGAGCCTTCTGTATGAGCATGCTTTTGTGTATTGCTCTACTCACTATATAATGGTGTGTTGTTAGGTGGAAACGTTACGGCAGATGCAAGCACTGCACGCGATGATGGCATGAGGAGCAATGACATTCACGAGCTGGATGGTGAACAAGAATGGGGTTATGTGCAGGTGTGCAACGTATCATGAGTTGGATACTGCGTACATAGTGGTGTGCATGACTACGCTGGTTTATGAGCGCACCAAAAGCCATAACATAAGTCTGTCACTTGGCATTCGGCTTGTGTGAGGGAGGGTATGTGCTCAGCATGCGTTGTTCGCAGGGTGCATTGCAGCTGTTGTCATTGGCCAGCACCCTGTCCACGAGCATGGCAGTGTTTGAAGCAAATGTTTGCAACACTATGAAAGAGCTCCATGGCAAACTACGGCCCACGGAGAGCGGTATAACGCAAGGTCCAGGTACGCTTGATGTGAAGGTCTTGTTTCGTTATATTGTCCACTTGATGTGCACTGTCATTGCTGGGCGCTTGCCACCTGCAGCATGTATGCATCTGCTTCTGCGCATCACATTAAGCTTTGGCATGGTCGACGCTCATACACGTATTCGCTGATGTTATGCGCACATTATGACTGGCAATGTCATTGTGGTCAGTTGACCCAGCGCAGTTGAGGCTGGCAGACTCCCCAGACAGAGCCAGGCGCCTGTTTGCGTTGCTTGATCAAGCACAGAATGCTCGCCTGCAGGTTCGACACATAAATTGTATCCTGTTGTCATTGCATCTGTTTTGATGGTTTGACACATTTCAATCAGTGACTTATGCGGCAATCTGGTACTGTGTTGTTCTGCACTCACAAGCACAACAACCTGAGGCATAGGTTCAGGGTGCAAAACCATAAGCTAGCGGAGGTTGATACCAAGTGCTGTGTTCAGCATGTGGTTGATGCATCTTGTTGCAGGCGCTGCCACATGCTGCAGGGCGCGTAGTTGCATTTCAGGAGGCTGCGCATGCCTTCGTGTATGACGCGCTGGTTCATAAGGTGCGCAGGCTTGGGCTTTGTCTTGCTGTATGCCCTGGTGCTTATGACCAGCCCACGCGTTCCCGGTTCATTTTATTACTTAACAGCAGCCTGTCATTCGCAAGGTTTACTGATGTTGCCTGAAAGCGTGCAGCTGGTGCTTCCATCGCTTCAATGCAGGATGGTATCGTCATGACACCTTGCTCACACTTCAATGTTGTAAACAGGTTCGTGGTCGCGTTGCTGCCGTGCCCACTATGCCAGTCTGGCGAGAGCAGGAAGGCGATAACGCATTTGATTTGCCGAGCTTCAGCGCTTACCCGCTGCCATACATTACCTTTATCGGTAAGTCCTCCTGCAGACCCACAGGAATGTTGATGTATAAAGGTACATTAACATTCGGGTCAAGGCCACAGCATCGCGTTGCAGTCAGCTGTGATGACACGAATGGGCAGATTTCGAACGACTGCGGTGGCATGGTGGTGTGTGCTGTGGTCTGCAATATAGCAATGCGATACAGTCTGTGGCATGTTTGGTTGTCTATCAGGAGTAAGTGGCACTTTGTACTAGCGTTGTTGTCCTGTAAACATGGGCATCTGTCATGTCGGGCACTTGGTGATCCAGTTTCAATGTACACAACCATTCTAACCTGAGACTAGCTGCTGCTTTGTTACACTACTGTTATTTATGTAGGCGAGTATCTACTGACGCTGCCACAGCAACTTGAGCCGTTGCAAGGCAACGATGCACCAGGCGCGTATGAGGCGACTGAGGAATCCCTGCACTTCGCCAGCGAGTGGATGTTCCGAGTAGCGGAGGGGGCTGTAGGGCTGTACGTTGACCAGCTCATGAAGATTGCAGAGCTTAGCGACAAGGGTGCTGTGCAGCTTGCCACAGACATTGAGTATTTGAGCAACGTCCTCGCTGCCCTCAGCGTGTCAACGCCCCCGTCACTCGCGTCCTTCCGTGCTGCCGCTGCCGCATCCAAAGAAGAACTTGCCAGCCTGGCCAAAGGGTCTAGCAATGCAACACTTGATGCGAGGGTTGTGTCCGCGGTTGCTAAAATGCGTGGCGTGTAGGCTGGCAGTACCAAGGTTGAGAAGAGACTTGCACGCAGCTGGCTGTCAAGCATCATGTGTTGTGTCATGTTCATAAGTGTATCAACTACTGTTGGTGGTAGTGGCATGATGCTTGCTCTGGCACATGCATGCAGTATGTGTGCCTGTTGCTCTGTCCTTCAGATTGAGATCATAAGCAGGCTGCACGGGACACTTGCTGCTCCAAATGCAGCAGCTGCGCTTGTCACCGCTTGGTCTATCGCCAGCAGGTGCCTAACACAGCATCTGTCAACTGTCAGTGTTCTTTTATTTTATTGCTCATTCAAGTAGAAAAGTACATTGGAAAACACACGACCGCGACTGCACATAGGGGCTCAGTCAGGCATCTGTGGGGTCGTCGTCCAAGCCGTCGTCGCTCCCGGCCTGACCCTTCGCGCCTGCTGCGCAGGTGGTTTACTTGCCTGCTTCCCATGCCCCAACCCTTGCCCTCTTGCTTGCCTGATGTGCGTCTGGTTTGTTGCTAGTGTAGTAGCGGTTTTGAGCTAGCAGGCTTGTGCTAGCGCTGCTCTGGGCCCCCACCAACTCTTGATGTAATGGTTGCCATGCGTGTGTGCAATATCACTTGCATCTTTTTACTTTACACTCAGCCTCAAATGCATGACATGCATTTGAGGCTGTGTGCTGTGCAGATTGACGAAACCCTAAGAGTGCATGGCTAAGAATGACAGGCATTCGGCTGCGACAGTATTTGTGCGTGGTCGAGGGTGGGGGGCGGTGGCGGGGGGGATCAGCGGGTCATCCTCGTCATATGTGGCATCGGCGCTGACACAGAGACGGCTTTGTGGCAGCTAAAACCGCAGTGATGCTTGCATGCCTTATATCCTCAGGTTGGTTGGCTGAGCCATTGCTGCCTGATGCCAACATCCGCACTGCCATTGCATTGCACAGCACATAGCAGCATCTAAGAGTAGCAAGTAGGTGGCCCCAGATGTGATAGAAGCTGCCTCTGCTTGTGCTTGCTTTGCTTGCCTTGCTATGCATATGGTATAGAGTCGAGTAGGTAATGCACAGTCATGCACACACCCACGAATATAATTGGCAAGTCAACAAGACAACACGGGCAAACTCAATTACACCAGGGGCGTTGGCTAGGTGCTCCACTGTGCCATGTGCAAATGCAAGGCAGGGCGATGGGTATGAGCAAGCAGGCAGCACAATCAACCAACCAACCTGTTGCACAAAGGCTGCATGCATGTTTACATGCATACGCATGTAAACATGCACAATCCATACCCTACACATGACTAAGAGGGTTGGGCTTAGCGGTAGGGGTAGGTAGGGTGGGGAGGGGGAGGGGGGGTATTGCACAGAATAGCGCTTTGGACTTTTGATTACACCTACTATGACAGCAGCAAGAGCAGGCCCCAGAAATGCGTAACAACAAAGTCCAAGCTCTCAACATCACGATGTTGCAAGGGGCCCAGCCGTGCTGCGCGCGATTTACTTGCATTGAAACCACAAGCATATATGCACACAACTACAGCCTACTAGACAGCAACAAGGGCACACTCCAGCAATGCGTGACAAGTTCTGAGCACCGCTGTCCAAAACAGGCATCATCACCTGTGACACCAAGTGTTATCTAAACCTAAGCTAACTAATGACATCAATGGCAGCGCAGTTGACGGTACACGTCGTCAGCATCAGGCTACAATACAGACCCCAGGAGTGCGGTTTGGCGTCCAAGCCCATCACGGATTCTGTGCGCGGAACTGTGGGCACAGATAGCATGGAGACAGACTATGCTGGATGACAGGTGTGTCCTTGGCAGCACGAGCTGGTGTTGACCCTGGTGGCAGGCGGGGAGACGGCACGCACTCTGGTGCGGGCGACGCCCACTGTGCGTACTACAGTTGATGCTCCCCGTTGGATTGCAAATGGCTGTCATTGTTGGAATGCACCGCCTCATGTAGGGCAGAACTCTGATCAGGTTGCAACCTCACCAGACCAGTGTGGCCCATGCCGATCATCTGTGGCCTGGTCATACTCCCTGACACGGAGTTGTCATGGCTGGACACTGGCACCGCTTGAAGGATATCTCCTGGCACTGCATTCACTGCAGGCATCGCCATGACTTCCATTGCACCTCCCTGCTCCATTCGCAACCGCTCCTGTACGCAAAACATGCATAAGCACTGTTGCTTATCACACCCTTTGACACACACGCACGCATGAGAGCAACAAGCAAGATGGCAGTGGAATTCACCTGCTGTGCAGCGCGCGTCACAAAGTCAATCTGCTGCTGTATTCGTTTTCTCTCAGCAGCCTCTTTGTACAGTTCCTTTGCCCTTTTTACAATGCCCTTTCTCAGGTCAGTAATGATGGGATCATGTGCAATCCCTGGTGATACACGCTCATCAACCGTCCCATGGATAGTCCACCACTGCCAGACAACAACAGACATTAGGCCAGAATGACATAAACCCAGACGTTGCATGTCGCTAATCTCGTATGGTGTATCTGACCATGTCGCTGCTTATCACATTATACAAATGAATGCTGCTATTATGTTTGGAGCTCAGACACCATGCATGTGGGTTCAGTAACGCACCATGCAAAGGACGTTGGAGCCTGGAAAGTCATTATGTACACGTGCCAACTTGTTCATCAACCGAATCTTGCGCGCACTCCTTGCTGCATCCTCATTGTGCGTCGGGTCCTCTGGTGCCAGCGACTTAGGTGGCTCTGCATGTCCATTGCACAATAGATCTATTCTGAGTCAGCCGTGAACTCACCATTACTGCATACAAACTTCTGAAACAGATGGTAGCACAAGGTACCTGCTGGCTGTCGCGATGGTGCTGAACCTGTTGGGCTTTCTGGAGCAGAATCAGCTGGCGCAGCTGGAACAAAACCAAAACGACATCAGTGCAAACAAAGCAGACACATGTGCCCTGTGAATGGTTGAGGTCTTCGGCTCTTTCCATAACGGTGCGCTGCAAAAACCCCGTTTGCGCATAAGCTCAACAACACTTACCAGGGCGAGCCATGGTGTGGCTGGGCTCTGGTGGAGGCACAGGTCTGCCTTCCCGACACTCCCCGCAAAAACCCTTCTTATCCTCTGTTTTACTCCTCTTGTACACCCAAGCCATGCGCCGATCCTCCCCAAAACATGTGACATGAAACGGTCGCTGACACCTCACACAAGTGGTCAGCGGCTCTGTCCCTGGCTCTGTTCTGGCCTTCCATTCTGTGCCTGTACACGGTCACCATGCCTTAGTGCAGTCACAAGCATGCATGGACAAGGTGAGCTTTCCCAACCGGCGCTACCCCACCCAAGCAGCGACAGACACCAGTTGCCGAACAGACTGGTTCCAGCGCCGCTTCACACTAGACTAGCTTTGAACTGTTTCAGTTCAAAGCTAGTTCAGTGTGATGCGGCACTGGAACCAGTTAACAAAGCACAACACAACACAAGCAAACTTTACTGCAAACTCAATCAAGCTAGCCGTATGAGAAATAGTGACACTGCCGTAAGGTTGAGAGAGAATATATTGGCCTTATACAACCTGGTGCTTGACAACCGCGCAAGATGCACTAGACAGATGACGTCGTGCAAGGGGAGAAGCAGCTGCCAGCAGTACCAACCACAGCGCTATGCTGGGTGTTCCCAACAGACAAGAAATCGGCAGCAATAATGATGTGCATGTTGATGTCATGTAGCTGCTCAGAAACATACACTGAGAGACAGTAGTACGAACAACGTAGCGGCGTTGCCCCCATCTACCATGCAAATGAGAAAGAGAAGACGAACTCAATCACCAACTGACTGTACCACTAGGTCGGGACCCAACATGATCAGTCTTGCTTCCTGGTATGTAGTTGACGGCTTGCCGATGAGCGTTGTCAAAGGGTGCCAGCAAATTGGAATACCGTTAAGCGGGACATCTGTTTGAATGCAGGATAGTTGACTTATGCACTTCATGTTGGAACTGCTGTGTAACGAGGAAGAGGTGACGTAAGCCAAGCTGTGCTTCAGCACCTGAATAAGCCTGGTTGGTTCCCCACTTGTTACACACAAAGCACCGTCGCTGCTTGTCCCGCCTTGGTTGCTTGCGACCTGAGGCGCCAACTTCCATCATCCTGCCAGACTCGCTTGGCAAACGCCGTCGGAGCGCCTGAGCGCCCCGGCGGCGGACACACCGCTACCCCTTGCCTGATGCCGCTGCTGGTGGCAGCGATGTCGGCAGCAACGTCGCCGCCGCGAACGTTAGTGACCGCCTTGTCGGCGCGCTCGTTCAATACAATCCGATTTGTTGCCAAGTAACCCCATAACGTGAGGTAGCCGACAGCAGCGAACGTGCCGCCTGCCAGCTGGTCAACAGAATTCAGAAAACCGCCTGCTGAGTTTGGGAGACCCATAGTCGTCACACTCTCAGGGGTCGGTGACAGTCAAGCGTGATGCATGACGGATCGGATCGGCTGCGGATGCGCTGTCAATGGGTTGTGTTGCGTCAGCAGTCGGCAGCGCAGAGCGGTAGATAAGCACAACGCCAGGGGCGGCCATAGCCGAGTGCGGGTCTTACAGGAGCACAAGCGCCTTGCGGGCAGGCTTCCCGAGGATGCGGCTCTTTCATGGGATTCGAAGTCCCTCGTTACGCGCAGGCGATTTCAAGCTGGTGCCGCAGCAAACACCCACTGAAGAAAAAAACGGCTACAGGGTCTGTAGCAGGTGCGCACCTAAAACTTGCAGCAAAGCTGCGAAACATTTGCGCGCACGCGCGCGCGCGCCCTCTGCACGGCCTGCGTCACTTAGCGTTCATGTTAACTGATAATTATCATGCAATCACAGACCATGTGTACCCAGAAGAAAGGCACTTGCATGTGTCAACTTGGTGCCAAGACATCCTTGGCTAGTAATCTATTGCATGCTTGCTACAATGTTCATTACAAGTTGTAATGAATATGTTGAAATTGACAACTTGTAATGACTGCAATTACCATTACACATAATCGCCAATGGGCAACCAAAGGTCATATACATAATCTATTACTGTAGCAAGACATGGCTAGTAAGTTCAAAATGTGCTTGTTACAATTGTACACGGCATTGCTCATGTGATACATATATATCACATGGAAATACAATGCATAAACAGTGCTGGCGCAATGCACTTGTAACATGAATTGTTGTAAAGTTGTTCACATTAAGCAATGCTACTAGCTACTCGAGTACACGTCCGTTTAAGTGTTGAAGACTCAACTTCGCAAAAGTAAGAGGGAGAGCGGGATGATGTTCTCGCGCGTGATCACATAATATAAGAAAAACTACTGAATTTTCTTGTTGTATAGCCCATTAAAACAAGCGGCCCCTTGAAGAATTTTGTAGGTGAGGCAAGCGGTGATGGTAATGGTGATTGTGGTATCAAGAGGCACTGCATACGGTGAATATTGCATATACCAACATTAATACAAGCAATGTCCGCAATATATACATCAAAACACGTTGTTTTATGATGCGTTTTTGCATAATTAATTGCGCAAATCGACTCACTTTTGTTATGCACTTTGTGGTATGCATAAATACTTGATAAAGTATATTATTATTTTGAATATTAATTACTACTTGTAATAATCCTAGAGCCATGATGATGTTGATTGAATCACTATCCTCACTTTACAATCATGTAAGCGCAGAAAAAAGTTCACATTTATTTTGTATTATATCAAAATATAAAGTGCTACATTGGCACCTTAACCACTAGACATGATGGTACATGTAACATATGCGGCGGTAAAAGTCGCTGCCAATGAAAAATCCACATGACTCATATATTTTCCATTCTAAATATGTTACACAAATGAGCTTATTAGTGTAACATATATAATGCGCACGGTGTGTTGTGATTGAATTTTCAATGATCTTGATGATCAATTATGAATTGATAATACCTCATTTGAACAGCGGTTGATGTCATTATACTACGCATACTGAACTTGTAAAACATAACCATTAATTGATTATAACATAAATAGCATGATTTTTATATACTATGGTTATGATGTGGTTGTACAAGTTGGGTTAGCGTTGAGCATATTTTCAGCAATAGTTTGAAAATTAGTAAAAGTCACAACACAAGTAACTAGCATCGAGTTGTATACGGCAGCAAGGCAAGACATTTTCGCACTCTATATATACACATGTACATGGGCGTGCAAGGCAAGGCAACAGCAGCTGGCATATAGTCGAACCACATTGATGCGCCTCAAAGAACTTAGCAAAGTTAGTCAGCAAACCTACACGCTGAGATGAAACATCGTACCGGTTGAACTCATGAGATGATAAATACTCTACCATGAGTACCACAGGTCCAACATCATTTGACTCTTTTAAAGGCCAAGCTCAGTCGAGCTCGTTCACGGCTGACAGATTGCAAGCTTTAAAGCCATAGTCACATAGTATGCCAAACGCGTATAGTAATGCAGTACGCAAAGTACGCAGCAATTAAGCGTAGGGTTAGCGATAAGCTACATGCAGCAACAGTTTGCAAAACTGTAAAAGTCATAATATAAATGATTAGTGATTAGTGAATGACGGCAACAAGGTAAGACCATCTTACTACATATACACATGCACATTGGTGCGTGTAAAGCAAGTCAATAGCAGCGAGCGTGTGTTGTGCAATTAAGCACTAACCAACAGTAACAAGCAACTTACACGTTGAGATGCATCTCGATATTATGAAACATCATGCCGGTTAAACTCGTAAGCCGTTAAAGTACGCTGTCATCAGAATCACAGATCCAACATTCGTCAACGATTTTATATGCCGAGCTCAATCAAGCTCGTCTTGCGCCTCCACTGCTAACAGATTCGCAAGGCTTACAGTCATGGTCACATATATGCAATATGCGTACTAACATGCAATATGCAAAATATTCAAGAACTATGCGCAGGGTCAGCATTGTGCTGTATGCAGAAGCTGTTTGCAAAACAGCCAAAGTCGCAACACAAGTGATTTGAGTTGAGCGGCATACGGCAGCAAGGCAAGGCATTATGGCACTCGATACACACACATGTACATGGGTGCGTGTAAAGCAAGGCAACAGCAGCTAGCATTTAATCGAATCACAGTGATGCGCCCATAAGAACTAACCAACAACAGCAAGCAACCTACACGATGAGCTGAAATATCGTGCCGGTTGAACTCGTTAGCCGGTAAAGAACTCTTCCATCGATACCACATGTCTAACGCTCTCGAGCGCTTTGCAATGCCAAGCATCAATCGAGCTCGTCCAGCGCCTCCACAGCTAACATATTTGTAAGCCCTCAAGTTATAGTCACATGATAAATCGCAATACGTAAAATAAGCGTAGTATTTTGTTGATTGCCGCGTATTATTTCACTACGTTTAAAATTAATTTTACAATGTAATATGTTGTTTGTTAAAAATGTGAAGTTATTGTATTGAACAACGCAATTATGTAATATTGTATAATTATGCGTCAGCAGTTATTGTTATTTGTTAAACAGGTGTTAAATAAAACAACTTATATACTTCCTGCATGATCTTGCATTATATACACGCAAATGCATATGTTTAAAACATTGTGGAACATGGCATAGTATTTTGATTCATGTCTTATTTTACGCAGCTGTAATGACGTCAAGTCATATGATTGCACATGAAGTAGAGAGCTTGAAAGTTAATTATATGCAATATATGTGCATGTATATACCTGACAACCACACTATATTTACACCTTTTGAACAACTTGTGTGATTATTGTAAGTGATCTCATGTAATGCGCATCATTAACGAGTGTAAGCACATGTGCTCGCATGCGCACTTTTGACCTTATGGATCGATGCTCCGTCGCTTTCTTATTTATTTGAAAATCAAGAGCGATCGCATGATACAATAATTAAAACCATGGCTGTACGCCATAACTCAAATGCTTAAGCTAAAAACCGGGTGCCAATGACAAAAGTTAAGCCATGCATTCATATGAGGGTATGTTAGGTGTTGTAGTTTATGCCGTTGTTAATAATCTTGTAACTCTGGTTTATCCCCGACGTAATTTTGTGCATTGGTTTGCTATTTGGATTCGTTGCACAGTTGCATGCTTCTTGCTTGTACTACAGAGTTTGCATTTATGCATTTTATGTGTTTTGTATACGGCATGGGTCTGTTGCTAACCCTTCAGATGTTTCACTTTCTCTTAGATGGGCTCAGAAATAAAGGTTGTTAAGTATTTCTAAAAATATTGATCGTAAGATTTTGAGTAAGCGCTAAATTATTTTTCCAGTGGTTTTTTAAATCAATGGATGCATTCACCCCACCCTCTTATGATTAAGGGTGATAAACGAGCTGAAAGCATTTTCATTTATTGTAAATATGAGAAATTTGCCGTGTCTTGCTGCATGCGGTACATGGGTTTTGTGTCACTCCTATGACGTAACCATCGTAATACATACATTTTGATAGTCACGCTGTTTATTAAACACATACTTTATGTTCAAACACGGTTAACACAAAAATTTCACTTATATTAATGACTTTTTATGCATACTATGATGCGAGTTGCATAGTGCTTATTAAACACCTGAAGCTACATCAATCACCGCTACGTACCTTGCTGATAATATTGTTCAGCATGTTGCAGCAACATGTTACGTTATGAGTACATTACTGTTAGCATGTGGCAAAAGCTTCTGTATAGCATAACCATGCACTTTAGAATCATACACGAGGCTATCATAACTTCCAGTCTGCACAATCTTATAACACGTCAATGAATATCAGATGAGTTTGCATTACGCAAAAACAAGGACAACATTAACTTCAATTCAATTCATACACGAGGCTATCATAGCTTTCAGTCTGCATAATCTTGCAACACGTTAAAGAATTTAAGATGAGTTGCATTATGTCATGAGGCATTCACCTGTGATGAGATGTTTGGTTACGAACTTGCAATTGGAGTTAATGATGTCCTTGTTTTGACGTGATGCAACTCCAATTCAAAGTTTGTAACCAAACATCTCATTACAAGTGAATATCTTATTCACTGGGTTTTTATGCATTGATTGCATTAAATCAATCAAGCAAAGTCAGTGGATATGATCAAGCTAACATGAAGTCTACCATTTGGAAAACATGTACAAACGATGATAACCCAATTAATACTACCATTATAAACTCACTACATGTGCTAGTTAATAATGTAGCCAACATGCTGAATGTGTACTCATATCATAACGCAAGACATTCAGCAAATGCATTGCATATGAATGAAGCAAGTGTGTGTGTGCGTGTGTGTGTGTATAAAGGGTATGGTACTATGGCAACATGCATGGTGTGCGGGCAATGTGTGTGTGTGTATGTATATATATATATCTATATATATATATGTATACATATATATCATGTAGACAATTGTTTGATGTTGTTTATAAGATACATGAATGTGTTAAGTACAAAACATACTTGAACATCGCATTATGATTGATAGCGTCAAAGGATAATGCATGCAATGTGAATGTAAACGCATACATTAACCATTCACTTCACACAATACGTCCCAGCCTGTAAAGTCAATGGTGCATTAATGATTCACACGTAAAACATGTTGGCAAGAACTGTCCTCAAGTATTTTGAAAAATGCATTGCTTGTATTGTCGCTGATTACGGTAATATGATTGTGCAGCTATCTTACAAAGCCATCAATGTTTGTGTGACCCGATAGCTTAGGTAACTTGAGCCAAGGCCTTTGTGAAGGTGTTATAAGCATGTGATGGAAGCTCGTTCTTACATGTCAATGCCAACATGTCAGAAATGTAAATTAGATGGACCCTACCCAACATCAAGCTATTAACTTAAAATAGTCAACCAACGAGTTGGTCATGTCACAGCACTGCCTAAGACATGCTTATTACGCACAAGCTGAGCCTACGAGGAGCCAACCTTGCATACACGAGCAGCTCTGTTTTGCAAGGCCCTGTCACGCTTCAAGGTGCTGTCCGTGCCATGGATGTACGAAACAGTAGTGTGCAGCACTCATGCAGAGACCACTGCCTACAGGTGCATTTGGTACATGCAGAATCAGCTCCAAGTGCAATAACAGTCGCCACGGTGAGGTTGCTAAGCGAGTATGCACCTGAGAGCTTTAAGGGCACCCCACTCAATCTTATTACAAGGGCTGCAGAAGGCACCCATACACACCAAAGCACAGTTGCAGCCTGCAGTGTTCAGCGCTGGTCTACAGCTGTAAACTGCGCTGAGATCATTTGCAGCCCAAACAACTGATGAACAGGACCGTTGACTACTCACAGCATGTGTGCTGTACATACAAGTACTATTTACCGCCTATTCCTTGACAGATATCTTCGGTGTCTGCTGTGCGCCCGCCACGTGCTCACCCACACCCTGCTGAGCTGAAGGCTAGTCGGAATGTGGTTCATAGTTTGCCATCTCTGCAGTATACCTCTCCTTGTCCTTCTCAGCTTTCTGGACGTACGGCTGCATAACCAATGTTGTCAGTACAGTGCTCAGACAATCCACAACGCAGCTTGTGGCTTGTCACACAAAGTCGCCACGTTAGCAACGATATGTGGTTCCCGTTACATGCAGCCCGCGCAAGACACATACTACAGTATAATGCAAGCAACCAGCAGTCTCAAAACAAGACCCCATGCTGTGCGACAACAACACAAGACGTCTGTGACATCGTGACATGGCAACTTGCGTACACATCTTGACAACAGCTACCCGCTTACCCGCTTCTCTTTGTCGGACATGCTGCTCCACTCCTGTCCAAGGATCTTCCCAATCTCGCCGAAGCTCACGTCAGGGTTCTCTGCCTTGATGTCCTCCCGGCGGTCTTTGCAGAAGAACATGTAGGGGGCCAGAGGGCGTTTTGGTGCATTGGGGTCCTTCTTCTTCTTGTCCTTGCGTGCTGCCTTAGGCATGGCTGCTGTGCAGAGGAGCGCTCGCGCTGCACCTGTCGCTGATGCTGTTAGAGCTGCTTGCACCTCCACAACTCCGCAAGCGAACCTCCCGCACGTACAGCCCCAAGTCACGCGACGAGAGCCAAACCAGCCTTCAGCCCGAGCGCTGCTGCCTGTGTACACTGACAAACCCTCGCAAAGCCTCCACCGCACACCCGCCTGCCCTTGCCGAAACCCTAGCCAACGAGATCGCCCCGCCGCCCTTCACCCCCGCCTACGCCCCCCACCAGGCCAGCACAACGCCACACTTTTCAAACAAACACCACCAGCGCGCGCAGCAGGGCCGAAAATTCTACTTACGCCTAACCACGCTAGGCACAGCTTCCCCCCGCCCAGCCCAGGCAAGGCGACCCCCAAGCTTTTAGCGGGCGGGGCGGAGAGCAGCAAAGCCAGCAGCAGCAGCAGATCTTAACGCGTTTTGCGGGGGCGGGGTTGCAGGCAGTTTGGGTGCAGCGGGGAGGGGCGTGTTCGGTACGAATTGCCTGTGCGGGCCCCGCAGGCGATCTGCCTCTTGCTTGTAACTAGATACGGCTCCTGGCGTGTTTTGATGACGATACGCGGCGTCACCTAAACGTCACGTGACTTAACCAGTTTGAAAATGCGTGCAGTTTGAAACTGGTTGGGCGCAACGACATTGCCGCGCAAACTTTTCGCGTCCAGCGGCGTCGGCACGGTGCCAGCTGCTTTCCAGACTCGGACGCAACAGGCCGGCGCTGAGTTCCTATGGCGCTCTATCCTACATATAAGCATATCGCATTGGCTTTGAGCTTGAACATCATCATAAAGAATGTGTGTTCCGCGCTATCAGTGCCTCCATTATACAAATATGCATACATAACATACAAGAGTTGCGGTAAAGCAAACTTTGAGATTGATTACAGTGCAAATGCAACTATAAATAACAATCAGCAAACAACAAGCTAGCAATTTCAGTGGGGGCCAAGACAGGTTTTATCGCAAGTACTACAATTGGACTTAGCGACCCTCAGGCAACAGGGTGGGTGTGGGCGCAAGGGCATGGAGATAACAAGCATGGGAACCACCTGGCAAAGCGGAGGAGGCGGGCAGAGGGAGAGGTTAGCCCCGGGCAAAGTAGGCGGCAGCATGCATGACGCTGACTTGACGACGCTGACGACAACTGCTTGGCCCCGCCTCAGCCTGCAGCGCACGAGGTCTTAAGGAGCGTTCTTTTGGGTCTTACACCGCCTGGCGCTGCATACCCTGCAGCTCATTTGCGCATAGCATGGCATTTGTGAGTCAGCATAGGCTGCCGTTAGGCAAGATAGCCGTTAAGCTAGGGTTAGGGCAGGGTTAGGCTCAGGTCAGGGTGCCACATCTGCATGGCAATGCTTTAGTAGTCAGTGCATGCATAATGCATGAGCTGTAACAGCCGCTAGTGCATGCACACTAATTACACACATTAGCATGAGCAGCACAGAGTGCCATGAATGTAATTGCAGGACAGTATACGAAGCAGAAAGCAAAATGTGACGTACATGACGTACATATGTATCATGTACATATGCAATCTAACCATACAAGTATGCACAGCACACACACGCAGAATAGCAAACCAGCAAAGCAAACAATAATCTACCCACAGGGCCAAAGCTACACCGGTGTAATACGATGTGTATGTGTCTATGTGCGTGCAAGGCGGGCAAGCATGCACAGTAGGTAGTGTCAAGTTTGGGCTTGGCAACGTTTGCATGCCTATAGTGGCATTGAAAATGATAATTATTTTCAATAGTTTATTGTGCAATGCACTCACTTAACAAGTCGTACATAATGTATGTAATGTCGAATATGTAGAGTACTAGCATTGCATGGTAGTTTGATTATGTTGTATTCGCATTATACGTATATAACATGAACTGCAAAACACGTTGTACGTATCGTGCAATCATACATTAAAACATGATGTTGATATAAACTGGCATAAAACTTGCAAAGTTTACGAAAGTCAAGAGCAACTTCATCATGAAGTGTTTCTGCAGCACAAGTGTGCACACCAACGCCGTGTATTCAGAATACAAGATCATAAAATGTTAGCTGCACTATACCAACGGAGCCTTTGAAATATTACAAACGACGTTTAAGCCGATGACATAGAGGGCCTTATGCACCAGCCATAACGGCTTAATGTACATATGGTTATAGGATATGTAGCTCTTTGGATGACGGCAACTTCAGAGCCTTATGATTATGCGCCGTGTGACATTAAGCCCATCAATGGTATATATCATCTACCCCAAGATGCCACGCTTAATAATAATAATAATACAAGGATGATGCATTGCCACGTATGGGACCCGCAAGTTGTAGTTGTTGTTTTATCAAGTATCATCACTAACATTATAAACAGCGCATGGTCTGTCTGTATGTTCGTTCGGCCGCCACGTGGCGGCCGAAATTTATGAATGTCGGCCATATTGCCTTGTGGCACTGCCGAAACTGTGCGGCAAGTTGGCCAGTATATTAATCGAATAGATTGCATTGGGGGACACCACCGTCGCGATCGGGGGCCCCAATGCAATGCAAAAGAAATGGCGACCTTATGCGCCTCAATAGTCGCATAAAGTCGCCGACCGTCCGATCAAGCTAATAAGTGGTTTGGTCGATCGGACGGCCAGTGGTTGCTGCCGCGCGATTTGCAATACATGACGCGGCAACGAGTATACCGCTGCGCCGCCAACGTCACATCACGCAGCAGGCAGCAGTTGCGGCAGTTGCAAGCTGGCGGTAGCGGCGGCGGCGGCGGCGGCGGCCAGTAGGGAAAAAGCGGCGACAGCACTCAGTCACCCTGCGCCCGCCCTCACCTTCTCTTGGTAAGCGCTCAGCTTGCATGCTTTACTTTAAGTCCGCCCCCCAAGCACTCACTACAAGCACTCACTCAAGCACTCACTACCTCATACACAGGCGCTGCCAGCAGCAAGGCCACAGCGGCGGCAGCACTCAGCTATCCCCTGTGCCCCAACCTTCTCTTGGTAAGCGCTCAGCTTGCATGCTTTACTTTAAGTCCGCCCCCCACTGGCTTGGTCAAGCACTCACTACCTTACACACAGGCGCTGCCAGCAGCAAGGCCACACAGGCGGCAGCACTCAGCTATCTCCTGCGCCCCCACCTTCTCTTGGTAAGCTCGCTCAGCTGGCATGCTTTACAAGCCCGCCCCCCCATCTGTTCAAGCCCGTACTACCTCACACACAGGTGGCAGCCACTACCAGCAGCAAGGCCACAGCTGCGGCAGCACTCAGCCATTCTCTGCGCCCGCCCCCACCTTCTTTTGGTGAGTGAGAGCTTGCTCAGCTTGCATGTATGTCTGCACTCACCCCACTACCTGCCCGTTCACCTGGCCATGTGTGTGCAGTGGACATAC
>RHPI01003389.1:733479-768837 GCA_009103225.1 Chlorokybus atmophyticus
CCCCCCCCCCCCCCCCCCCCCCGCTTTCTCAGTCGGACGCTGCACTTGCTGGCCACCTCAACGCTCTGCACTCTCCCTTCCTCTGGCCACATTGTATGTAGGAGGTAGCATGTTGTGATGTTATTGTATTGTATTGTGGAAAGCCGTATGTATGTATATGGTGAAAGGTGATAGTTGTATGCATGTTAAGTTGCTGCGCATTGTATGCTTGAGATTAGCTTATCATATCAACAATTTTGGTCTGACCAAGCAGTTTGTAATGTTAGTGAGTGAGCTAGCTGTTTGCATAGTTGGTGGAAGGTGATAGTTGTATGAATGTGCAAGTTGTTCATCATATGCTTGGGAGTAGCTTTGCATATCGGGAAATGCTGTCTCACCAAGTATTATGTGCAGTGTCAATGAGTGAGCCAGTGTCAGTGCATGCCGAGCCAAGCAAGACATTTGACAGTGACAGTGACTCAGACATTGATCTTGAGAAGGTAGCTTGCATATGTACAATGTATGCGTGTACACATTTTTTTGCAGCAACTGAACAATGTTCTTGGTGTGCAGTATTCAGAGACAGATTTGCAAGATTTGAGAAAGTCGGGCTTGCTGACTCAACGACAAGAGGAGAAGGCCGCGGCTTTGGCTTTGTGTTTACATCGACAGTGTGTGGAGTTGCCTCAACTATTTGCTCAGTGTCCTCCTTCTCAAACATCTGCGCCGGTGGGTCCGTCCCGCGATGAGCTGTTTCGAGCAGTGAAATGCTTGAATGTGGTGTGCAAAAAGTTGAGGCATGATAATGGGAGGTTGGAAGGGTTGTTGGAAGCTTCAGTCAGTCGTGAGCATAAGTACTTGCAAACCATACAAGAACAAGAGTCTGTTTCTCATCGACGCATGCTGGCTTTACGTGAACGGAGTGAGAAGTTGGCATTAGAAGTTCAAGGACTTGATGTAGCACTTGCCAAAGCTTCAGCAGATAGTGACAAGTATCGTGTTGAAGCAGGGTTGTATAATAAGTGGCTTGATGATACACGCTTTGAAGAACAGATTATGTATCGTAAACGCAAGAAGTGGTTGGATGATAGTGCGATAGTAGAAAAGAAGAATGCAGAGCTTGCCGAAGGTGTAAAGCGTGCATTCCTTTGTATATATCATAATTTGTTTGGAGGTTGTCAGTACGGTAGCAAGTGTAAAGGAGTACATATAGATTGAGTAATGAGTTGCTGTGTCAAAGCTGTTGATTGATTTGCTCTACATCAGTAACTCATACATGTATATATGCAGGTGATTATGCACACTTGATTAATGGCTGATGACGATGAGAGTGAGCGTTGCAAGCACGCCAGAGCAGCTCAACGACGTCAGCGACGCCTGGACGAGAACACTGAGCAACGAGACGCACGATTAAGGCGGCGTCGTGAGCAATATAAAAATACATGTGCTAAAAAGAGATTGCAGCAGCAAGAACTTCAGCAACAACGAGACCACCCACCATCAAGAGGATTGCAGTTGCAAGAGCAACCAGCTGAGCGAGAAGTTGACAATTACGTGACGGATACACGCACCTCGCAATACCTCAACACTGCTCCTATCACACCCAGTGTGGTTCAAGAAGGAGAACAGCCACAACCTGTGCAGCATGTTGCTGTACACGCTGATGAAGCGTCTTACAACAAGCAACCACATCATGTTGATGCACCATCCCAGCCGCATGCATTGCTCGCTAATATGGCGACATTGAGCGCACATGTTGCTCAGGCTGTACAGCAGATGGAGACAGACAAAGAGATAAGGCGGCGGGCTTTCGACGAACACTTGGCCTCAATGCTCAATCCGTTACAGCGTGAGGCATATTGCTACATGCGCACGTGCGGATATACGGTACAAGATGCGTACGATGCAGTCAAGAATATGCCGGATCCCACACAACATGAAGGGTTGCCGCATTCGAGCCTGCAACAAGAACGAAATGAAGTGCCCACCTTGCAACCGGATCTCGAGAGAGATAGGCAGCACGAGCAGCAACCTGGCAATATTGATGAGGCGGGGGGGGGGGGNTGCACACGGATGCGGTATCACATGCGCATACTTTAAGGTCGGTTAGTGAAGCAAAATTGCAAGCACGGCTACAGCAACAGGCATCCCAACTGCGGCGGGCAGAAGCAGCAAGTCAAAAGCGGCATAGGCGGACAGGACGACGAAAGCAACGCGCAATGGTCGGTCGCCAAGCATCGCAACGCCAACTGCTGCTGGACAAAAAAATGATGTACAATGCGGAGGCCGAACGCACCGCGAGACTCCGTGCGCAACACACGCCAAACGCGCAACAGCGACAGCGCGAGGCGGATGCCGAACGCATGGCCACGCGACGTGCTGAAGAGACTCCAGGGACACGGCATGAACGACTACTGTCGATGGCACAGCGCACCTCTCAGCAACGCGCAGACGAAACCCCAATAACGCATCAGCAACGCTTGGATTCTGATGCGGCTGCACATGCCGCCGTGCGCGAACAGCAAACTCCAAACACGAGAGCTGCAGTAAGAGAAGCAGATGCAATTGTCCGACAAACATTGCGTTTTGATCCGGTTGTGACGCGCAATTCAGCACGCCGAGCTACGTTCACGGAAGCGGACCTGCCGCCCAATGAACGCAGCAACCTGGGCGAGCGCATGACATGCGCAGAGTGTCATGCAATTGTTTGGAAAGGCGAACAGGTGAAGCAGGGCGGCGGCTTCTCAATATGTTGCCAAAAGGGGAAAGTGGATTTGCTGTCGCATTTTCCTCCTGAACCACGTTTTTCAGACCCATTGCACAACCTATTTGTGGGTCAAGACCATGTCGCCAAAGCCTTTCGAGCGAACTCGCGGAAATACAACAGCAACCTGTCTATGGCAAGCCTGTATCACAAGGTAACCCAGTCTGTGTATGCGACGTTAGCTATTTGTTAAGCAGTGCTTTATGCATTTGACTTACACACAACTATGTTTTTGCCATAGGAAACACGCCCTGCTGGCGAGGGCGGTGTATCGGCCTTCACTGTTGAGGGGGCTTTATATCATCGCATGGGCCCGCTACGAGCAGACGCGGATCAATCACCCGCTTTTGCACAGCTGTACATACTCGATCCCGATGATGCCGTCAACCGGCGCAGCTCGCGTTTGGGTGCAGCATGCTCCCGCGATGTATTGGACGGACTGCATCGCATGTTGCGGGAGGAAAATACTTACGTCTTTGAGTTCATGCAGCTTATGGACATACCTGAAGGAGATGTCGCCGATTATCGGTTAATTATCCGAACAGATGGTGTACCTGACAAGCGGCGTTACAATGCACCGACCGCAAATGAAGGGTTGGCAATGTTCATGCCGGACAACCCTGACGAGCAGCATAACCGACACGAGATCAACATTCGACGACGGGTAACGCAATTATAAACAACGCAATAATGATCCATGATGATGACGTGGTTGCAGTAAGCATTTTGATCTCATAATAATGCATCTGTGATACGGGGGGGAGCGATAGAGCGTATCAGCAACCTCAACGGCGCGTATGATCCGCTGCACTTCGTGCTATTTTACCCGTTTGGGGGAACGGGATGGCATGACGATATCCCTTTGCGCGGTGGTGTTCGTCGCGAAGGCCGTCAACGGCGCACTGCACGCGAGGAGTGTGAAAACAATCTCGATGAAGAGGAGCCCAGCAGAGGAGCAAAGCGCAACTTTGTTACCGCTCGCGAATACGCAGCTTTCATGATGATGGTACCTCATATATATATATATATATATATATATATACATATTCTCATTTAATCACTTGAGACTCATTTGTCAATTTGCGTAAAATGTTTGTTTCTCAGGCATTACCTTAACGTCGTGCTTAATATGGCAGGATCGCGATGCCAGCGTGTGGAGTGCGCAATTTACGTGAGGGCGTCGATTATATGAAGAGTACACTGTGTCTGCTTATGCGAAAGTAGAGGCGCAACATTTCGCGTGGGTACGAACCCATCAGAAGCAACTGCGCGCTAATCTATACAAAGGCATGTTATTGAGGGATAAGCTATAACAAATAATGACGACACAACTACTCATGAGCGTTACATAAGCCATAAATGTACTGTCAGGTGTGCGTGATGCGGTAGCCGCAGACGACGGTTTGCAAGGACAAGATATGGGACGCCGGATTGTGTTACCATCAACATCTATTGGTACACCGCGACACATGACACAGTTGTATCAGGATGCCATGGCAATCGTAAGAAAGCTTGGAGTGCCAGATGTGTTCATTACGTTCACGTGCAACCCGAAGTGGACGGAGATACAAGAAGCATTGTTAGAAGGGCAGACGGCCAACGATCGACCTGATATTGTGGCACGCGTGTTTCATATGAAGCTGGCAGAAATGCGAGACGACCTGGTGATACATTCGCGTTTGGGCAAGGTCGCTGGTATCATCTATACTATTGAGTGGCAAAAAAGGTGAGTGGGTTGAACAGTAAATTGATTACGAATTGAACACTTACGTATATATAATGAATAATGCAATACTTACTATATGGTCACGTGCAGGGGGCTGCCGCATGCACACATTCTTATCGTGTTGGCCGCAAGAGATAAACCCAAAACAACGGATGATTACGACAACATCGTGTGCGCAGAGCTGCCCGACGCAAAAGATGAGCCAGAGCTGTATAACATCGTCACCAACTTAATGGTGCACGGCCCTTGCGGTGTGCGAAATCCGAAAAGCCCCTGCATGGATCAAGAGAAGAAGATCTGCACGAAAAAGTACCCAAAGCAGTTTCAAGCCATTACGACAGACAGCACCGGATCATACCCTGTGTACCGGCGACGCGAAGACGGCCGCACCTTCGTCAAGAGAGTGGGCGGAAACGAAGTAGTGCTGACGAACATCGATGTAGTACCGTACAACAAGTTCCTGACGCTCAAGTATAACGCCCACATCAACGTCGAGATCTGTTCTTCTGTGTCCTCCGTCAAGTACCTGTACAAGTACGTATATAAGGGACATGATCGCGCTATGGTGGATGTTGTACCCGCCTCGGACGCTGACACTGAGGTGCAGCCGCTCATTGACGAGATCAAGCGACATTTAGACGGCCGTTATGTGTCTTCAAGCACAGCTTGCTGGCGCATAAACTGCTTTGAGATCCATCGTGAGCTTCCAAATGTTGAGCGGCTGGCCGTGCACTTGCCAGATCAGCAGACTGTGTATTACGACGAGGACACGCCACTCGCGGACGTGGTTGAAAGAGGTGCGCCGACCACGCTCACACAATGGTTTGAGCTCAATCGGAAGGCCGAAGCTCAATGGAGGACGGAGTTGGCAACCGCTCCTGCTGCCGAAAAGCCCATCGCGCTATCCACGTTGTATCAAGACGTCCCATCCATTGCGCGATGGTACAAAAAGGAATGGACTTTACGCAGGAAGAATCGGCGGTTTCTTGCTATTGGACGCATGTATTACGTTGCTCCCAAAGACGGCGAGAAGTTTTATCTGCGTATGCTTTTACATAACGTACCAGGGGCTACCAGTTTTGCGCGCTTGCGCACGACATACGAAGGGACGGAGGAGCGCGTACACGATACGTTCAAAGACGCTTGCGTAGCGCGGGGATTGCTGCAAGAAGACAACGAATGGGAGCTGGCAATCGGCGAAGCTGCCGTTGTAAGCACACATTACAATAAGCCAACTCTTTTACGCATATTGATAGCCTGATAAGCGTATCGTATCGCAGTCGGAAACAGGGCGGCAGCTTCGTGCGATGTTTGCGATAATCCTAATCTATAACGAGGTTGCGGGTCCGCTTGCGCTGTGGAACAAGTTTTTGGAGCAATTTACGGATGATTTCACATATTGCCGGCGACAGGTACATACAATATTCAATTGCAGTATTACAAAGAGCACTGGTGCACAAGCAAAGCATATATATTCTTGATGTTTACAAGTGCTACGTATGCAGTTGGACCCCACCGCAACGCTAAATCAGCGCGACATTGATGACGCATTGTATGATGTGAGAGGTCTGCTGCAACAGCATGGGAAAGGCTTAGAGGATTTTGAGCTGCCCCTACCTCAAGCTGCGCCAACAGACTTCACCTCACCGTTGGTTGAAGAGGAGCTGAATGCATATGATCAGGATGCGATGAGGCAGCGGGTGCAGGTTAATGTACCATAGCTGAATGCACAACAGCGCGCAGCTTACGACACCGTTGTTTAAGCAATTGAAAGACCTCGATCGGATTCGGATGCAACCTTCTTTATTGACGGTCTTGGGGGTGCTGGCAAGACGTTCCTCTACAACACCCTGCTTGCCTATGTTCGGAGCGGACAACGTGTTGCAATTGCTGTTGCGTCGTCCGGCATTGCGGCATTGCTACTGGAAGGTAATTCAGGCAATGTGGCAACATTGTAATAGGAACAAGATATATAATTTGAGCTTCATCAGGCTCATGGCTGTTATGGTTGTGCAGGTGGAAAGACAGCTCATTCCAGATTCAAAATCCCCATCGCTGGGCTGTGTGCAACCTCAACTTGCAACATCTCAAGAGGCAGCTCTTTGGCAAAGCTGATGATTGCCACGAAGCTGATTGTCTGGGATGAAGCTCCGATGATGAACAAGCTCTGCTTTGAGGCAGTTGATAGGACATTGCGCGATATCATGAGCATGGTGTATCCGGGAGCAAAAAATCTGCTATTTGGGGGCAAAGTGGTTGTGTTGGGAGGCGACTTCCGACAAATCTTACCAGTTGTGCCACGTGGAACACGTTCGGAAATCGTGCACGCCAGTTTGAAGTACTCCACAATGTGGAGCCAGATTAAAGTGATGAAGCTTCACATCAACATGCGTGTGCAGACGCTACAAGCTGCAGGAGAATCTGGGGTAGAGCAGCAAGCTTTCAGCGATTTTTTGCAGCGCATCGGCGACGGTCGTGAGCAAGTGTTTTCTGACATAGGGGAAGAGATGGTGCGCCTGGATGCCGATCTGTGCTGTGAAGCTGGCAATCTTGAAGGCTTAATTGAAGACATGTACGGTGAGCTGCGCAACCAGCCCACACCAGAAGCTCTGGCCAAATACGTCATCAACCGTGCAATCCTCACCCCAAAAAATGTAACCGTTGACGAGATCAACGTGGTAATGATGGCGCGTTTCAGCGATGGTACGTATCAATGAGCATCACTAACATATATCTGCATTCAATGTGAACATCACGAATATACTTCAAGCGTGCTACTGACACGTGACAATACATATATGCAGATGAGGAGAGAGTATACCGCAGTGCTGATTCTGTGCCACCAGAGGAGCAAGTAAACCATTACCCCATTGAGTATCTTAACAGAATCATGGTGTCTGGCTTACCTCCACATGAACTCCGTCTCAAGATTGGCAGCCCGGTCATGTTGCTGCGAAATTTGAGTGATGGGCTGGCAAATGGGACACGTCTCATTTGCAAAGGCCTCATGCAGCATGTGATTGATGCGGAAGTTGCTACGGGTCCAGCCAAAGGCAGAAGAGTGTTCATTCCCCGCCTGATGATCACGCCCTCCAATGTCGAGGGTATGCCTTTTACGCTGAGGCGTAGACAATTCCCGATACGCGCAGCTTTCGCCATGACAATCAACAAGTCTCAAGGCCAAACCTTACGCAAGGTGGGAGTCTACCTGCCTGAGCCTGTATTCACACATGGGCAACTGTACGTGGCGTTGTCGCGCGTTGGTGGCAGAGCGGGAGTGCGTGTACTGGCCACCAGTAATGTGCAACAAAAGAGAGGCGAACCCGCAGTGGTGTACACAAAGAACGTTGTGTACACAGAGGTTCTGTCTCGCGATGGTTGAGTTGGATACGTGTATAGATGTAGAAAACGATGTAAAGATGTATTTGTCTCAATGCACATTTGTGGTACATGATGTATGCATGCAGACATCAACTACAAACCTAATTTATCAATCAAAAAAGACGTGAAACAAGGATAAAAGCCGCGTATATATAAATCATCAGCCTTGAAGGTACATTATGATTATATCGTGTATTGTTACGCTTTGTTATGCTAAATTGTCATTGACATAACACATATATTAACATGATAATGCGCAACAATTGCTGATGCATGTCATGGACCACAAAAGGACGCATCATGCATAGCATGATATATGTCCTTTTACCCGTGGTTGTGCCACGGGTCAACGCACTAGTGCATTGAAAACCTGGCACACGTTGATGGCATGTGCTCTTAACTGAAAACCCTGCAAGGGCAATGCCGTTGTGCATAATGGTAATTGCACATACAAAATGGCTGGCATGTTTATGGCTGACGGACATTGACATGTGAAGTTATGCAGCAGTTCAGGCAGTCGTTCAGCAGGCCTACCGTATTTACCGTAGGCCGCCTACCGATATCGGCGTGCTATGGCGTAGTGCCGATACATCTGACGGTAATGATTGCAGCGGTGGCGATCTGTATGCCGCTGCTCGACGTCGCTCCCTGGCAGCGGCATACCGTGTAGTTCAATTGGCACCGTGCATGTGACGCGCAGCGCTGGCTGGGCGCGAGAACCGGGGGCGGGCGTCCTGCCACCGACCGGCGGCCGATGGTAGGAGTCCTACCGCCGGCCGGTCCCTACCGTAGGACCGGCGGCGGATGGGTGCACGCAGCCAACTGCTGACGAACAGCGCAGGCGGGCAGCGCTTCTGCACTGTGGGGGCTATGGTTTCGCTTCGTTAGGGTTTTACAACCCACAAGCCGCCGCCATCGTTGTTGTGTAGAGGGGAAGGCGGCGGCGGCGGCGGCGGCGGCGGCGGCGAAGGAGGAGGAGGCGGAGGAACAGCAGAGGTCGGGGCAGGCGAGGCGCCTCACGCAATCATGTCGGATGACGAGCATCATCATTTCGATAGTGCCGACTCTGGCGCGTCGCACAGCATTCCCCAGCAGGCCGGCACGATCCGCAAGGGTGCTTACATTGTCATCAAGGACCGCCCATGCAAGGTGGGCGTGCTGACGCTTTCATGATGCTGTGCATGCGTTTGTCATCGCTTGCGCGCTTCCACTTGACGGCTTGCGGCTTGCCGCCCTTCGGCTTGTGGCCGTCAGGGTGACCTGATCAGGATTAACATACGGCCAGGTTTTTGGCGCCCATGGGTGCCTTTGTTCATCCAAGTTGCTGCCATTGGTCGTTTGGTAGTGCCACTTGGCGCTGGCTCGTCAACGTGTGCCTGCGTGTCATGGCTGTCTGTATGTAGAAGGTGGTTTTAGGCATGATAACGACAAGTTGTGTGTGTGTGTGTGTGCGTGCACATTTTGCTGCATGACGGCTACCAAGTTTTTTCCGTCAGTCGGCTAGCGGGTCGCTCATTTGTGGATTGTTCGCAGGTGATGGAAGTCTCAACTTCTAAGACAGGAAAGCACGGGCATGCAAAATGTCACTTCGTCGCCATTGATATCTTCAACGGCAAAAAGCTCGAGGATATCGTCCCGTCCTCGCACAATTCCATGGTTCCTCACGTAAGCAGCATCCGTCCTGTCTTTTCCCCTGCTTGAGCATATTGGGCCCTGTTTTCCTGCAAATAACCTTGACCACGCACTGTTCTGTAGGTGACGCGCACAGATTACCAGCTTATTGACATCACCAATGACGACTTCTGCAGCTTGCTCATGGAGAACGGTGACATGAAGGAGGATCTCAAACTTCCTGAAGATAACGACCTCTCCTCCCAGATCAGGGAGGGTTTTGCTGCTAGCAAGGACTTGGTACGAACCTGTTGTGTTTGCTTAGTCATCGTGCGAGTGTTTGAGAAAGCAATGAGGTGCTGATGCTTGCATTATGGCATGCATATCGTGTAAAATTGCCTCAGTTAGCCTTCTCAGTGGGCATGTCGCTGCTTGCAGTGAGTAGTGTGCGGAATTTCAGTCACAATGTGCTACTTTCTCACAGGTCCTGACTGTGGTGTCATCCATGGGCGTTGAGCAAGTTATGGCAGTGAAGGATGTCTCCAAGCCTACTTAAGCTGCCAATCGAGTGACGAGTGTGCTCCATTTCATGCCTGTGCTGCTGTCACAGGCATTGAGATTTTATCTCAAACTCCAAGGTTAGAGACAGGCGCGACGCCATGGTGGGTGGCTGTTACCTTCATTGTTGATTACTTACAGCAGCAGCAGCAGCAACGACAGAAACGACAGGGGCTGTTGCTGTGCGGGGCGGTTGTGCAGGTTGCTTTTTCGTGCTCGCTTGTGCAATAAGCCATGCGTGATATTGAGTTTAGATCGTTCTTTATGGTTTGGGGACGCCTACATAGTTGAGTTGTTATAATGCTGCAGATTTACTTGCATGTGCCAAGCTGGCTGCATAAGTTCATGTGATGCCTGCGGCATGCGGTTGTACGAGTGTACGGGTGCGTGCTGTGCTTGTCACGTGCATGGCTTTGTGTATATTGAGTGCTAAGCCCCCATTCATCTCTCTCGCTCGCGCTCTCGCTCGCTCTCGCTCTTGCTCGCTCTCGCTCTTAAGACAGATGGGACACATCCACGAAAATATGTATATAGCTTGATTCTCTCTCACAAGGGTGCACACGCTCTGTTGCTTTGGCTCTGGCCCGCGGTATTACCACAGTGGTTGTGACAATGCAATGGCACGCCAATAGTGTACATGATACATGGCGTGCTGTCTTTACATACCATCTATCTCTTGCGCCAATACTTTGCAACCAGTGACACATACCAGCGCCGTTCCTTTGTACACTGCCTCAAAAACGTGGCCAACATGTAGACAGCCAACACATGTAACAAATCGTCTACTTGTGCTCAGGTGTCTGCTAAGACCGCAGCGGCAGCAACCGCAGGATGCACCTGGTGCACAGGCCGCATGTATGGCATAGCAGCCAATACAGCTGTGCTGCACTAGCCAACGCTAACAGACGCTGCAGATAGCGCACTACCAAAACACTAAGAGCACTGCAACTCGCGGTACACCTCCATCCACGCAAATTCACCACCCACCAGCCCGCACAATGCGCAGGCCGACCTAATATACCATGCACTGTCACTGCCTAGGGGTAGAAGCGGTCAAGCTGCCTTAGAAGTGTAGCCATGCTCGATGCAAGTGCAAGTGCTTCGCGACAGCAATTTCAACCGTTCTGTTGTTATACAAGCACATGTTCCCTGGGTGCATGCGCAGCTCTGGTTCTGGTTGAAGGTCCTGCCGGGCTTCCATTGAAAATGGGTGTACATGTGGTGGCATGACTGGCGGCCTGTGCCACAGCAATACCAGCAAGCTCTGCAATGGAAAGCACATTTTGGCCAGCCACTGAATGGTCGGCTGTGTCATGTCATTGTCAGACAGCGCAAAGCCATGTGCTTCGTTTGACCAGCAGAGTTGTTCTTGTAGATCCCAGGGCTGATTGCAGCTTCCAGATGAGAGACAATGTCCATCCTTCCAGCACTCTTGGCCAAATCAATTGCCTGCGCCGACATGACGATGATGACACCGCAGCTGTTTCAATCAACACAAAACACAATGTGTGCACCTTCAGAATCGTGGCTCTGATGCGCCCTCCGCTGTTCGTAGCCATGGAGCGAATCGTTTCAATCATGCCTTGCCAAGTGGTAGGCTCTGGCAACTCAGCGCGTTCTCGCTCTCTTCGTTCTCGGTCCTCGCGATCTCGCTCCCTACGTTCTTCCCTCAACCGCTCTGCTGCTTCCTCAACGGTGCGGTCGGTATCGTCATCCTGTCAGCAATGCTTAGCGCATGCATAGTGAGTGATAAGCACGCCTCATGATATAAACCCACCAGTGTGCAGTGGCTGCTTGTCAAATTGCACACAATGCATTTCACAGTTGAAGCTGATGGTTGGACCCATAGTGCCAGGTGAGTAAGCAAAGGCCACATGCTTGCGCCAAGATAAGCAACTTGCTTCTGACCTCATCACTGGCGTCCTCATCGTCGTCAGCTTCGCTGTCGTCCTGAGACAAGAGAGCTGCAGAAGACTTCGGCGGGTCCAAGGCTTGACATGCAACGCACTTGATTTCGACGTCGCGAGCATCGAACTCAACAACCAGTGGGCGCACCGCTGCAGGCACGTGCAGCTCGCAATAGCTTGAAGGACATGTTTCGCACATGTACAGCCTTGAAGCGCCATCCCCATCATTGGAAATGCAGTCGGTGTAACAGCACCTGCCCGCGCAAAAAGCGAAACAAGGAAACCCTCAATGCTGACCATCAACAAGCGCATTCAGGTGGAAATGTGTTTCGCGTGCTTGATGTGTGCAGCACTGCAACTAGTATAATTTGCTACTGTAGCATGCAGCTTGACTCAATCCGCTTCACATGCGCGTTACCACAACAGCAATGACTTGCTTGCCTACTTACTTGTGGCGAGGACAAAGCCAGGGCTCAGACTCAGGAGGCTCCTTGTCAACACCAAGGCAGCTCAGATGGTAGCTTTTCCAGCAAGGAGAACGCTGGCTGCCAGGAGGAGCGGCGCTTGTGCCATGATCTTGCCTGTGCGCGTAATCGCACATGACCACCTCACCTCCATCTTTGCACAATAGGCAAACGTCCTCCCAATCTGACATCTCAGCTGCACGCTTTCGGTACTCTGGCAACTGCCTATGATAACACACATGATGTCATTGCATAAGCAATGTACTTGAGTTGGTACATCAAACGTGAAAAGGCAATTGCATGTCACCTGAGATAGTGCCTATGGTACACCGCCCTGATGCGACTGATGTCACCGCTTCGGAGCTCCTCCTCATCATCCAGCACGCGTCTGGCCCGTTTGCTTGATTGCCTCAACTTGGGCGTAGCTGATTTGCTTGCAAGTGGGGCTGCTGAGGCTACCACTGTCAAGAAAGGCCCTCTCGGAAGCCCTTCATTGAAAGCTTTCAGTTCACGCTCGAGCTTCGCCTTCAGGTTGGCATGCCAATGCTTCTTGATGGCTTGAGGATTCCTGCAACGTCAACCATTGCTTGGCAAGGTTTGAGTTTGCAACCCAACATATAGTGCAAACAACTACCGCGAGGTATCAAGCGCATGGCGTCATTCACCTGTGGGGAAGAAATGTGGCTATTTCCAGCCATCTGTTCCCACCGACTATCTCCCTGGCTTCAATAATCTTCTTGCTCTCCTCTTCCGTGAATGGGTTCCGTGACTCGGGCCTGCCAGACCCAACACTAATAGCGCGGATTGGCGTCTTCTTCGGCCGGCCCGCTGGCATGTCTTTTGGCACTGCATGCCACTGCACTTTCTGCGCATCCGTGGTGAAAGTGTATGGCAAAGACGACACTGGCGTGCTCTGAGGCGCACATCCCGTCAATGTAGCTATCAGCGGCCTCGCCGCAGTTAGAAAAGGCACGTAGTACTCCTTGTAAAACGCAGCTTCATCGCCAAACTGCACCTGCAATGGAGTGCAGCGTACTGCATGAACCCAATCTGTTGTTGTTTTACAACAGCTGGTGTCAAAGACAAATAAATTCCGGCCGTAGACAGTAATAACGCAGCTGTTCTAAGCATAACCTGGCATTGATTTTCTGCATACACAAGTTACACAAAGCATGCAGCCTTACTGACCACATTGTTCACTGCTTCAACTGTCCGACCTAGCACAAGCAATGTCGCACTGCCAACATCGCTTGCAACACAATTTGCGTCCGCCAATCGCCACGCACACGACCTGATCAACTGCGCAATGCCAACTCATACACTCACAAACTGACGAGCCTGGTTATACAGTGGATACCTGCTGCGCAAGGGCCGCAAGCAGCTGGCTCACGACTTTCTGGTCTGCCTCGCTAAATTTGCTAACCCGCTGGCGCTTTGTACGCGCCATCAACTTTTTCCCAGCTGTAATTGCAGCAGCCTCGCCTCTGCTGCTCAGCCGCACTCACAGCAGCATGCTTACACACCAACCACCAGGCCAGATCCAGGCCAGGATGCCTTGCTCCATCGGATAAATCCGCACCAGATCCGCCAGCTCTGGCAGCTACAGCTTGAATGTAGGATACAACCTTCCAGTTGTCGTCCTCCGCCGCTGCCTCCGTCGCCGCCGCCCACTCCGTCCACCGCTCTGACCCTACTTCATCACTGCAGCTTTAAGTCCAAGTGTCAAGCTGAGCATGTGGGCGGCGGTGTAGGCGGGTGCGTGGGAAGCATGGATTGTGGGTTGGAGCAGCCGGGGCAAGCTCCCGCCTGTGGTGGTACTTGCCCTCATCCTCAACATCCTCCTTCCTGCTGCTGATGGCGTGACACGAATAGTAGGAGGGCTCAACAGGTGAAGACGACGCTATGTTTGAGGGTATAGTGTACCAGCTGCTCGCCAACTACTTGGAGCATTATGTCAAAGACCTTCAGAGGGAGCGCTTGCGCGTTGGCCTTTGGAGTGGTAAGTCGCAGCAAATTACTCACACTCCTCAACAACTTGCCCCAAGCAGAATGAGAGTTAATTTGGTTGCTTCCAGCTTTCAAGTCCAATTGTGTACCTGTCAATAACCAGAATTGCGTATCCGTTGTTTTCTACAATCTATCCAGAGCGTGAAGCAGTTGTGCGTGTGGGTGCTGTGCGCACACCTGCAACTGCGAGTTGTTCATGCATGCTTTCAGCTAGCACCATACAGCCACGCCAATACTCCGCAATTGTTGATCGACACGCACTGCCTCATGCAGGTTGCATGCCAGCATCAAAGGTGCCTCTAGCAGGTGCACCTGCTACCTGGTAGCAGAGGCACCTTTGATGCTGGCATGCAACCTGTTTCTGTGTGCTTGCCTACTGGTTACTGGGGTTGGACTTGTGTTTTGGTGCGTTGGTGCGTAGTCTCTGTTGCAAGAACGACACCGAGTAGTACTGCTTGAGCACGTCAATGCAACTGTGCGTGTGGTCGTACAGGTGTTGTTGTGCTGGAGAACATTGAGCTCCGACTAGAGGCTTTGGACTTCTTGCTGCTGCCTTGCGCTGTCAAACATGGTGAGTCCCTTTATAGTGTACTTGTGCTTTGTGCACATGACATGAGCACCTGAATTGCTTTGTCACTGTGTGGAACTTACATGGGCTCCCACTTGTGGAATGATACTTGTAATCAGGTGTCAGTCTTCCAGCATTAGTGTCATCAAGGGTGCAGGCCTAAAGTCACCTGACCTGATTAGGCCTCTTGTTCCTTCCAGGCTCAGTTGGTCGATTGCAGTTGCGGATTCCTTGGAACAAGCTCAGACGAGAGCCACTGGTGCTCACGCTTGAAGATGTGGTGCTGCGGTGCGGACCTCGCGATGATTGGGAGGTACTGATTTGTTTGGACGCTTTTGTAACAACCTTTACAAGAACAAGCTATTGATGACAATGCTTCTTATAGTGGGAAGAAGGCCCGAGTGTCAAGCGAGAGCAGGAGGCGAAGAAGTCGCAGCTTGCTTCGGCGGAGATTGCACAGCTGTCGCATCAAGTCACCGGCAGCAGCAGTAAGTCCAGGTACCCCTGACATACTGCCTTTCATAATAGGAAAATATTCCTCAGCTGGCCCATTTGTGGTAAACTTGCGGCAAATGTGGTCGCAGGTCCTTTTTGTCCGCGTTCTGGAGCCGTATACTTGACAACGTGCAGCTTTCTGTGTACAACGTTCACATACGTTATGAAGACGCTAGAACGTGTCCTGAGCGACCGTTCGCTTTTGGTTTGACCCTTGCTCAACTGACTGCACGCACCAGCGACGGATCAGGGCGCGTTGCCAATGTTCCTGGTGAGCTCTGATGCATTGCCAGTAAGTGCGAGTTGGATTGACAACAGTCTTACAAGCAGCATGCACACATAGCATAGCCTGCTTTCTGATCAACCTCTGGTGCGCGTGCCGGATGCAGCTAGCTTTGTGCACAAGCTCATTGACATAAAGACGTTGGGCTTGTACTGGGAGTCCCTGCAGCCAAATGATGAGCTCAAGTCGCTGCCTCTGGGGTCCATGGATGAGAGCTGGACAGAGGTCATTGGCAGCCGAATACCTGTGCTTGCTCCTGTGGATGTTTCAGTTAGGATCACCTGGAACAGGACAGGTACTCAACCTGGCTTTGTCGACACCTCTAACGGTCTCTGTATCCCATGCATCTGCAAGTTCAGTGCGTACTGCAACAGCCTGGCCTGCTTGCATCCTTGTCATTCAACATCTTCGTGTCATGCAGATGGTCTTGGTCAGTACCCTTCTGTTCTTGTCGTTCTTGACTCGCTAAGTTGCATGCTTGAGGATCGCCAGTACCGTGACGTGCTGCTCCTATCAGACGCATTATCAGTCTGCAAGTTGTACCAAAGGTACTGCAGCTTATAGTCCTTGCCCTTATCAAGCCACGTTTCCTTTATCCGTGCATTCCTGCTTACAATCAGAAGTAGGTGACTCACCTAGTGAGCTGCTTTGAGGATAGGGTGTGCTTGCACTGTCTGCAGAGTCGCCAATGGCATGGATGTTGGTGATGCAGGTATGCACGTTATAGGGCGCCCACTTGGTACACTCGCGAGGAAGGCTGGCAGTCTGATGCCTGGCGGTATGCCATTCAGGCAACGCTTCATGACGTTCGCCCAGATTTTCAGCGACAAAGGAAGGACTACATGGTACAGCGCGCAAAGACAGCAGTCCGTTATGTCAAGTTGTATGGTACCAAGTTGGAGGAACTGCGACGCGGTCAGCAGTTGCCAGCACCAGAGACCGGGAAGCTGTATGAGATGGAGTGCATGCTGCCCTTTGAAGACGTTGTGCTGCTTCGATCCGTTGCTGAGGAGCAGGTGAAGCAGCCTTCCAAAACTCTGTTTTCACCCACACCCGATTCCAAGCAGTCAAGAGGTTGGGTAAGTTGGTTGACTTTGGGAGTGCTCGCGCCAAGTGATCACTCCAGTACGGCCTCCGACAACTCCCATATACTGGACATCTCAGCGTTAGAGCAAGACTTTCAGGTGACAGTGTGCGCTAATGCGCTACCAGCAGCGCATGCAGAGGCTGTTATGCTGCCTGTGGCATTCTGCAAACGGCGTTGTTTTCACCTGGACAGGTGCTGTACGATGAGATGGATGACTCTGTCTTGGCGGAAGACACAACCATGTGGTCCCCGCAAAGCAGTAAACCTCAAGCCACTGCCATCACCTGCCGCGCAAAGTCCATGACAGTGACCCTGTGTCGCAGCATAGACAACGAGAGTATCATACGGTTTTCACTGGAGCGGATCAAATGGAGTGGTCAACTTCAGGGAGAACTTCTCAATGCCCGCTTGTCTGTTGGACTGGTATCAGCAGAGGACCTGAGCACGCCTGGCACGTTGTATGGGTATGTACTGCAACCGCGCTCATGGAGTGAGTCTGCGCCATCATCGCCATCATCAAGCCGGAACAGTTCGCGGAGTGGGCGCAGCGGACGGCAGTCTCACAAGCAAGAAAGCAAGCAGCCTTTGCTGGAGATCAGCATCGAGTCGCATGAGAAGGAGCTGACTACGTTGCAGGTAAGCGCGTGAAGGCAGCTGAGCGGCGTCAGCTTGAACAAGCAATTGCGACTGTTGGTGGCTGTCTTGCACTGTGACACTTATACCTACCGCAAATTTTGCCCCTTGTGCTCTTTGGCCACCAATGTTGCCTGTTGGCAGGTTCACTTTCGGCCCGTGGAGTTGGTCTACAGCACGACTTGCGTGACGGGTCTGGTAGCATTTTTCACTCCACCAATGGTCACATACCAAGACTATTTGCTGGATGCCATCAATTCCTTAAGGCCCCCAGACGTGGTTGCGGAGTCCAAGTTGCGGTTGGCTTTGCAGTCAAGTCACACTCTGTCGCTGAACATTCAGTTGGACAGTCCCATGGTGCTATTCCCGGCATCCACACATGCTGTGCACAGCACAGTGCTGGCATTAATCATAGGCTCAATGAGTGTGAGTAAGTCAAACCAACGACTGCCAGCACACGGTGCTAGCCATCTTGGCGCTGGACAGGTGAGTGAAAATAAATTCCCTGATGGATAGACCACCTTTGTAGCGAATGGCTAGCACAGTCTGGTCTTAACCATGGCAACCGCCAGGTTTGTGGACAGACTGTTTCATGTACAGCATGTTGTCCCGATTTTGTATGGTCCAACAGAGGTGTGTCATGCAGATTGACCAGCTGTTGGAAAAAGTCGTGTTCTCCCGCTATGCTGTCATTGCCAACCATACCCAAGTGCTGATCCTTCAGCAAGGTGACGAACTCTTGGATGGCTCATTTGAGGACCTGATGCTGGCTGGTCCTGTTGACCTGGTTTCGGAGGTCAAGGTCAGCAACTTTGTTAGTGACAACTCGTTGACTTCCGTCATGATTACTGGCAAAGTGCCGGCCGGGCAAAGGCTGATGCTGCACCTGCCGCCCGCGCATTGTGCCCGTCTTGCAGCCTATTTCCAAGCGTAAGTGTGAGCTGACACGCACTCGTTCCCCGTTTAAGCCAGTCCTCTGCCTCGCTACAATTGTTCTGTGCTCTCAAGTTGTCTCATTGCTGCACATGCTTCCTGACTTCAACCCCATTCCTGCTCAGTTATCCGCATGTCTGCTCGCAGGCCAGCGGAAGCAGTGGATGCAAGTGCGTGGAGATTGAGCAGTGCCGTGGCCGTTCCAACCAGGCAAACTTGCGAGGCACCTGTTAATACGATGGTCATTGACACAGCCACGCCAGCCTCCCTTGTAGTGGAAGTTGTGTTGCCGGAAGTAGTTGTGGACACAGAGATACCAGGAGTCTACAGCTCTGAAGATGTGCCCCTGTCTCTCTGCCTTAGAACTGTCCAAACTCGGTACGTGCACCTAACTGCTTAATTAATCTGTCTCTTTTGGATCACGAACAATGGTTGCTGTTACATGCAGCGTAGCTTTAAGGACTGCGGTTCAGCAATTCCAGCTTGACATTGACTCCATACAAGTCACCAATGCCTCGCGCTCTGAAGACACTGCAATGCGCACTTTGTTATCTGTGGGGAACTTGGCATCTTCCAGCACTGGACCGGCTGCAACGCTTGCATACACAACTTTGCAAAGTCCGTCACTGGTTCACGTTCATGACATTGCAATCCATGCATATCTATCAGGACTTATTTGCCGGCTTTCTCCAAGTATGATTGTAGCCTGCTCAAGATTGGTGACGCTGGCTACCGCACCGGCAACAGCTTCGGCCCCACAAAGTCCTCCTCAGGAGTCACCTGTACAGGAGTTGCCCACTACTACGCCGCGCACACCAGATCACACGGCTAGGTAAACAACACCATAGCACAGCGTGCCAGTACAGACAGACTGCTACTCTGTGGTTGTGCTTTACATGTACTTGCAGATGGCTGGGGCTGCCACCAACGGAGTCTGTATCGGAGTTGCGACCGTGGAGAGGGACAGCCTATCGGCCTCTTGCGTCGCAGCGCAGTACAGACTACAGTGGCTCGTTCTTTACCGCGAACAGCACAGGCACTGGTTCAGACTACCAGACACCGTTAGCTCACATGGAGTCGCAAGGCAGCGGTCAATTCTTCACACCCATACAAGTATGTGCATTTACACAATGGGTGCCAGCACGCAGTCAAGTTGCTAACCAGTTTCGTGTTCAAGGGCCCCGAAGCTGCTGATGACTCATTGGATAATATCCCACCCCTGGCGCTGTGCGCAATGCCATCACCAAGGCCACCACCAAACCCCACGCTGCTTGGCACGCTGTCTGTCTCGGTGTCATCGCAGCAGTTGTCAACTTATCTGCATAGAGACGATGGCGGCAATGTTGCTGCGCTGCATGTGCCTTCCGCAATCATGCAACTGCAAAAGTCAGCTACAGAAGGCCGCTACAAGTGCTTCGGCGAAATGACTGGCATGCTTGTGAGCTGTCATGCTGTACAACGCAAAGCGTGGGACATCGTATTTGGGGCATCCCATGACGAGCCGGCAATGGCATGCAGCTTTCGTGCAACAATGGAGCCTGGCATTATGGGTGAAGGCCATGCAGCGGATGCTTCGGTATCGTGCGCTCATGCTCGCTTCATGTGCTGGACAGAGCACATTCAGCTCCTTGTGGACTACGTGCAGGACATACAATATGCCTTTCTGCAACCAACAACCGAACTTGCCGAACCACTGCAGCAGGATCGCAGCGTGCCTGTTGTTTACGGCAGCCCAGATGGTGGCGAGTTGAGTGCTTGGTATGAAGCCCGCGCTTCATTCACAGGGGATGATGCGTCACCGTTGCCATCATGGCATGAAGCGGATCTATCCAGCACGCCAGTGATCGCACCAGAAGCCGTGCCACCTGCTACGCCGCTTCTGCTCTCCTTCATGTTAAAGACTGTTGTGTCCGACTTTGCTATGATTGTGCCGACCACAGCTGCCGCATTGCACCCGAATGTCATTGTCGGTATCGAAAGAGCGGATGTTACAGTGACGAGTTGTGCCGTCAATGGGGACGGTTTTGATGATGCAGATCAGTCTGCGAAGCCCTGGATATCAGCGCATGTTGATGGACTCGCACTGAGCGTGTTGGACGAGAATGGTGTCTCTGCTGGGCAGCTGCATGGTTGGCATCATCACGTCATCGAGCGCACATCTGCAGAGGTTTGCATTGGCATAGTGGAGGATGTGCAGGATTGGCGTGTGAGCATTCCCGACATGGCAGTGTACGCCTCAGGTACGTCGTTCACTTGTAGCCCTATCATCACTCATCGCACATGCACGCCCGCAATGAGTGCCATGTACGTCCTTGCACGCATACATGGCACTCATGGCAGGTGCTGATATTGCCACAATGGCGGATATTCTCAGCAGCAATCTTCGTCATTGGCCGTCAGGCGGTGCCTTGAAGGCAGACGTTCAACGGCGACGATGCGACTTTGCTCTGGCCTCTCTGGCCTTCCATTACGCAGCCGTGGTGCCACAGTCGCAAGAGCTGTCCATTGTGCAGTTGGCTGCTTCTGACATCAAGTCAACTGTCACTATTCATCTGGAAGAGACCGCCCAGACTCGAGCAAACCTGTTCATGCGTCATGCTGAGTGTCGTTACGCCAATCAAAAGGAAGAAGCTGCTGGCCATTTTGTTGGTTTGGCAACGATTGGAAGCGCCCAACATCCTCAAGGAGTCCATGCACAGCTCTCACAACAGCAGCAGCAGATGGTTGTGGAGGTCCTAAACGATGGGACTGTGAGCATGGAGCTCGTCCTGCAGGGTGTGTCAGCTATTGTGTACCCGTTGCTGTGGAGTAAAGCCGAACGAGTACTGCATGACTTTGTGTCCATCAGGCAAACAAGCAGCAGTCAACACGCTGCCAACAATCCTATTCGTTTACACCTCATGGCCAGAGGATGTGAGGTGATCTTGCCGGACCGTCACAGCCATGACAAGCGTAGTAAGTCCAAGCGGCGAAGGCTATCCTTTTCCGTGCCCAAGCAGGACGTTCTGGTGCTGGCCTTTGCTGTAGAGCTCAACGCGACGTCTTCAGGAAGCAGAAGCTCGCTGACGTGTATGATCTCTCCATTTGAACTTAGCATTGATCGCCGCCGACTTACGCCTCAACCAGCGGCTACATTTCCTGTCTCTTCCCAGAACGAGAAACAGCTAATTTTGCGAGCTGCGCAGATGCTTTGTACCTTGGAAAGCCAACCAAAAGCAGTTCTTTCCTTGTCGCTGCCCCTGGTGACCGCGTATTGCACATACCGCATGGTGCGCTTCTTTATGCGATTTCCCTGGTCTAGAAGTGCTGCAGCACCGGTAGTTTCTGGTGCTGAGAAAGCCATGGAACGCGCCGTAGCATCACAAGACCACCCTTGGCTACACAGCGTGCACCTGGAACTGATCCGAGGTGCAGTTCTCTTTGTTGATGATCGCTGGAATGGAGAGGTTCCCCTGGCAGAGTTGCTCATTGAGGACTTCACAGTAGAAGCTGAGCAGAATGCCGATGCAGTAACCGCAAGAGTCAGTGCCCTCATACAAGCACAGTACCGCAACAATGAAAAGGTTTGCATTCCCAACATCATAAACACCAGTCGGGTGTGCATGCGTGAAGCCTTGCATTTGCTTGATATATGCTTCTGCAGGTTGCCTGGGAGCCGATCGTGGAGCGTTTTCGATTGACTGTATTCTGTAAAGGCAACAAAGGCATTTCCCACTTGCAGTCGAATGAGGCTCGTGTTGCTGTTGACATGCAAGCGGATCTCCTCAACATCAACCTGACCGCTGCACTAGCAGAGTCCTTAGCATGGGTTGCTGAGACGCTGCTGGACAGTCTGAGCCGTTCGCAGGGTGCCATGGTAATGCTCGTGTCATGCAAGCTTGCAATGCAGTGAGACTATGAACCTGCAGCTCATGGAGACGTCCGCAGACAAGCTCAGCGTACGAGCCTCTACCCGATCGTCAGCATTCGCCTTATGTGCTTGTCAACCAAACTGGTGTTCCTGTGAGCTATTGGACTGAAGGTGTTACTGACCAGCGCTCAAGTGTATCTGGTGTACTGCAATCAGGTATGAATGTCAGATGCATGTAGCACCATTTAGCAACAGCTGTTCACAAAGGTGCCTATCGAGTTCGTGCAAACTCTTTGTTGTTTCATGCAGGTTCAGCAGTGCCTCTGTTCGCAAACTCTGGTGCTATACTGCGAGGGACCTACGAGAGTGGACTTGCTGGTGAGGATACGCAAGCTGCTCGAGCATACCTTTCTCGGTAACCCTCCAGTCACTCTGTGTTGTGGTTTTTGGTGTCCACTGACACAATAGACCGCCTATCACATGCATCCATGTAGACAATGCCAGCACTGTGGTGCTATTCCAAGGGAATGCCCTTGCCTGAATTAGTACGGAACTGATGCTGGTGGCTTCATGCCATGGCAGACATCAAGCAATCCGCGTTCAACTAGATGGTGCTGATTCCCTTTCGCCACCTCTGTCGCTGGACATGCTGGGTCACACAACCTTTCAGTTCACCATTTCTAGAGGTGCGATATGACATTACCGTGTGTGTCACTGTGCGTTGGTATACATTGTTGATGTTGTTAAATCCATCAGTGTGCACCTGCCCTACGCCAGCAGAGTACTGTACGTGGTAGCATATTGAACCAGCCGTACGTCCATGTTGTGTGTGTGCACAGGTGGACGCTCGTCAGCAGCACACAATGGCACAGGAGCGTCACATGCTGTACAGGTGCTGCAGTCCCTTTTGCCATTTTTATTGCTAACTTGTCTAACACCACCGCGTCCATGCGCTGATCTATCGTGTACAGGATGTGACAGTGCTTTGTGAAGTGGAATGCTGGCGTCATAGCAAGCGGTTCGTGTTGCACTCAACCGTGTGTATGGTAAACAAGGCATCTGTGCCAATAGAGCTGCTTTTCTCAACAACAAGTCCCACCGCAAAGTCGAGCACTTTCCAGGCAAGTGGCATTGGTAACCTGCAGGAGGAAGGGTCTTGTTTTGTTGACAAGTGTCAGTGTTTGTACTTATGCTTTTGTGCACGCTGCAGGTGCCACCTAATGGAGGCAAGATCTGGTTTCCTGTATACATGATTGCTGCACAGCTCCGATGGAGACCGATAGGTCGCGCGTTCCACTGGAGTTTACCAATCTCTCTTGTACAGTTGATTCAGTCGTCAGTTTACAACCAGCCGATGGTCACAGCATGCCCGTCGGAGCAACCCCACGGTGCTCTGTTTGAATGCTGCGTATCCTTGGATCAAGAGGTTCCAACTGCATCAAGATTGTCAACCGAGGTGGACAGTCCCATGCGGCCAATCACATGCATCACCGTTTGGCCACCTCTGACCCTTGAAAACAATCTTCCAGAACCTCTTGAAGCTTCCATAGACACCGCTTCAACACACACTTTGGCTCACGTCCCTGCGGGTTGGTGTGATTTTAGCTCCGGACATGCATTGCCTTCAGTTTCTTGCGGAACACAACGTCATCACTCGTGTTATAGCTGAACTCGACCCTCGCGTGCACAGGCGGTACAGCTGTTGTGTATGAAGTTGACACCTTGCAGCCAGTTCAGATTGCATTTCGCTTGCATGGCGTTTGGAGCGATCATGTGCGCTTGCCAACTGCCAAGTCAGTGGCCAACACAGAGCCACGCGGCGATAGGGGTGAAGACTCACCGCTTGTTGCGTCAAAACTTTCGTTGCAGACGGCAGGAGGTCAGTGCAGCCAGTAAGTCACATCGCTCAGTGCAATATGCGCTTCAGGCTAATTTCTCATACCAGGTACAAGCGTGGTGATCGACTTGGAGGCAACAAGCGTTGCAAGCGCTGCTCGCTTTGTGTGCATAACATGCCCGTTCATTCTTTACAACGGCACAGGCTTGTCACTGGGCCTGTGCGACCCCATAGATAGTGCCATGCACGAAATCTTGCTGCCAGCTGTGAACGCAAGGCACCTGCGGAACTCTGCTGCGTCTCCAATGCTGGACTCTCCAAAACATGAGTATGTAGGGCTTGCAGAGGTACGACAGACTCATCGCATTACTTGCTCGTTGTTGGTTGGCCATATATGTCACCAGCGTGTGTGTACAAAAGGTGCTCGTGTGTTGTGGTCTTGCAAGGCTGTGATACCGTCCCGTTGACACTGTTAGTTGTTGTATCAGCATCTGACATGTTTGGACATGGTTATTAGGAGAGCTCACAGATTACATGCCAACTCCCAGGTTTTGTCCATAGCGCGGGCACCAAGTGCCGATCGCATCATTGACCTCCCGCAACGCATCGAGAGCAACAGTGTTGTCAAAGACATGCCGCGTGCAGCAAGAAGAGTTGAGCCAGTTGGCCTGGCTGTTGCCCTCATGCCATCTCAAAGCCGCGTTGTTCCAGGCATTTCAAAGCTTCGAACAGAGCCATTTGACGTGAAGGCCTTTGTTCCCGGTTCAAGCATTGAGCAGCCTGGCATCGAAGTGCCTGTTGATACGCTCACTTGCGGCCTGATGTACAGCCCAAAGTCAACGCGAACAGACGAGCCAATGCTGAAGCTGCGCTTGCTTCAAGACGAGATTGGTAAGGCGTACCCCAAAAACCTGTCACACCTTGATGGTTGCTTGACATAACCTTAATTCACATCATTGCAGACAAGGACTCCTGGTCACAACCTTTCGGTCTTGAGCCAGCTGGCGGCCTTGGCGTGGTGTATGTGCCCAGCAACAAGCACCAAGGAGTGTTTGCCTTTGCAGTATCGACAGCCCCAAAGTTCAATGGCCGTACAAAAGTTGTGGCCGTACAGCCACGGTACGCAACACAAGCGCCATTTTGCTGTTTGCATACGCGTCGACAACCTGACCAGCGACTTGTGTAAATCCACTTGCAAACAGGTATGTCGTTGTAAATGCAACCCAGAAAGGTCTCTGCTACAAGCAACAAGGATCAGAAGTCTATCACCGCTTGCCAGCTGGCGCTCGACATCAGTTTCATTGGCGCAGTACCAGCAGGTAAAAATGTGCACATATTGGCTAATGGCAACAAGAGCCATTGCTGATCGCGCTTGTGCGTGACAGAAACTTTCTAATAAGTATAAGATTGGATGAGCACGGGTGGCTGTGGTCCGGAGGGTTCGCGCCAGACAGACTGGGAGAGACTCAAGTCAAGATTCGCCACACCAGCAACCGTACCATTCGCGTAGTTCGTGTTGATGTGAGCACTCCTCAGCGTACTTCCGCACCTACCAGGTTTGGCAATGGCAGTACTTGGGCACAGTTGCCATGCTTCATGGTATAACTTCTGGGTTGCTGATGGTAGTTTGCACGTGTACTGTACTGTGCAGTGCGACAGGTAGCGGGATGGGCACCTGTGTTGTAGTCATTACGGACCACGAGCCTGGCTTCACACCGTACCGGATCGACAACCACTCCTCTGTGACAATCCGTTTCAAGCAGAAGAATGTGAACACACTGGAGGACACACTGGCACCATACAGTTCATGTGCATACGCCTGGGATGAGCCCTGCTTTCCACATCGCCTGCTTGTTGAGGCTGTAGGACACGGCATGCTTGGTATGCTGCCAGCTGCAAATCACTTAACTATACACATGTGTCTTGTATCATGCGTAGAAGTGTTGGTCTACAACTGGCAGGTACCTTCCAGTTGGATGAAGTTGCCGAGTACAGCAGTGACATCTTTCCCACAACGTTGCAGCGCCACGAGAAGAAGCTTCAGATATCCGTCATTGCAGAGGGCCCGACACGAGTTCTGGCCTTCACAGATGCGCGCAGGCATGATTTGCCGGCTAGTTATAACGCCGTTGGTGGCATGACTGCCCTTGGCCAGATGCGTGTGGCCATGCACATACACATCACCACTTTGGGCCTATCTGTAATAGAGGATACTCCGCAGGTCTGCAGTTGCTCTTGCTTCATGTTGTCTTGTACTTGTCAACCACGCCATGATACTAATCACAAGTTTTCAGGAATTGCTTTATGCGTCAATGAGCGATGTCACATTCACGTATGCCCGCGGCGAGTTGGAGCACGCTTACGACGTCACAGTGCAAGCCTTGCAGTTGGATAATCAGCTCAGGAATGCAACCTTTCCAGTGGTACTGACAGGAGAAGGTTCCTCTTCACCCATATGGCCAAGGGCAAGGTTCAACTGGAAAAAGAAGCGTATCACAACTGCTCCCGTCGCAGACCCCATCTTCTCAATCAGGGTGATGCATTCACCGCGCCGAAGCCGCGCTGTCAGCTGCTTCCGTCTGGTTTCAGTGCAGCTGTTGCCCATCAAGGTGGAGTTGGAGGAGGAATGGGTGCTGCGTGTACTGCAGTTCTGCCAGACACTCGCACAGTACCAGTCTACAGTTTCACACCTCGTGAAAACGTGGGACCGCGATGGCCTGATCAGCCAACTGTTTGATGGTAAGTGCTTGGTTGTGGCTGATGTGTCACGCGATTTTTGATGTGAGCTCTTATGGTCGAGTTGTGCAATTGACATCTGATACCACTTGACCAGAAACCGATGAGAAGCCAAGCGACTGGATTGACACCACCATGAAGGGTGTCAGAAGCAAAGTGTACATAGAGCTTCTCGAGATAAGCGCTGTCAATGCTACCGTGACGTTTGCAAGTGCACCTTGGCTGCCCAATCAAAGCCGAGGAGCTGCAGCTCAAGGCCTCCTTCAGGTTGGGTGTTGGGTCTTTGCCGCGATGCACACCTTGTAGATTGCATTTGCTCTGGTCTGTTGTGGCATTGCTTTAACTTACGAGCTCTCCTCCTTGTAATCTTTGCCATCTTCATAATGCGAGCAGGCTGTTGGAGTTGCCTTGCAGCGCCGTGTGATGGCGCTGGCTGATGTGGAAGGCGCTTCACTGCGGTTGTCGCCGCTTGTCCTTCGTCACCCGCTGGCAGGGTGAGTGGCATCCAACATGGTTGATATAAGCCAGCATTGTCGACTTATTTATAACACACACGAGGCGTGCAGTGCTGTGATTTGCATCAGCAATTGTTGTCACTGTACACTAGACTCTTGTCGGTTGCAGCTGGACTGCGCTTCAAGGCATAGGTGCCCGGCACTACACCAGACAAATCTACAAAGAGCTTTTCAAAGTGCTGGGCTCTGCGGATTTTCTCGGTAACCCTGTCGGGTTGCTGCAAAGCCTCAGCATAGGAATGTGGGACTTTGTGGCAACGCCAGCGTGGGGTCTTGTACAGGTAAGTTGAGCTGACTGTTTCGAGTGTTGAGACGCGCGCATGCAAGTGCAGACCATTGCTTGTCATATACCTGCAGCTGAGCCCGCGGCAGTTCACCAGAAGCATTGCTAGTGGCACGCGATCGCTCCTTGCGAACACGGTGTTTGCGTTGAGCAACGCTGCCAGCAAGATCAGCGGTGCGGCTCGCAAGAGTGTCGCTGCACTCATACTGGACGACTCTTACCTTGAAGAGATGGAGCGCAGAACTGTCAATCGCAATGCCCCACCCAACGACGTGCTTGGCGCCTTTCTTATTGGTATAGTAGCATGCCGCGCGTATTCACATACTTGCAATGCTTTCCTCTCCTGAAAAATTACTGGCTGGCATTTCTGTGCAGGGCTCACTGGTCTCATGGAGCAGCCTGTGCGTGGAGCAGAAAAGGGCGGCATTCCTGGCATGCTGAAGGGCGCTTTCGCGGGTGTTGTTGGGGTTTTCGCGCGGCCTGCACTCAGCTTGCTTGAGCTCTCCAATCATACTGCACAGGTGTGCATACCAACTTTGTCCCTCTCTGTCATTGCGTGCTGACAGAATTGTGAGATACCTTCTGTTGTTGATTCTACTAATACTTTGCCCCCCCTCAGGCTTTTAGGAACTTGGCTCGCCATGCAACGGAGATGCCGACTCGGGTCCGACCGCCTCGTCTGGTGTCACTCGAGCTGCCTTTGCAACCCTACGAGCTCCACGAGGCCGTGGGCAGAGCGGTCATCTTTGAGATCAAGTCGGGTCAGTTTCGTCGCGACACATACGTCAATTGCACGCCGTTGGCAGAAGGCGGCCATTACGCGGTCCTCACGCAAACACACATGCTGTGGGTGCACGACATAGCATGCGACGATCCAACGACAGTCAAGATTGCGACCTCGAACACAACATCACCAAAGCCCAATGCTATCTCGGGCCGCGGATGGGTCTTGTATTGGTCCTCTGCGCTGGAAGACGTGCTGTCGGTCCGCTTGGACACACGAGAAGTTGTCGTGTTGGCTTTGAGGCCTTCGACGGTTGGTTTGCAGGAGGGGCCCTTTGTGCACGTGCGGCTGCGCTTCACTGAGGCAGACGCTGCACAAGAGTGGCAAAGACTGCTTACAGCCCACACTCTGGATGCAAACAGCAATCGCCAGGCTTGGCAGAATCGCAATGCCATGCATCACTTAGTTCTGCTGTGATGTGGCAGGTGTCTCAGCAACAGCGGCGTAGGTATGTACATAGCAAATAGGGTTAGCTCTTTGGGTGTGCTGTGACCAGATCCTGCTTCCTCCAGTATGGCAGCCAATGAGTGCTTTTGCTGATGAATGCCTGCATGGTTTGAGAATGGAGTCAGCAGACACTTGAAGCATTTTGGTCATTTCGCGGTCATTTCGTGTTTATGCACGGTTGCCTTGGAAAATCCTCCCACGAACTGCTGTGCTTGAAGAGCTCATGTACCAAATGTATTACCACATTGCATCCTTTGTAGACAGAGTCAGGCTGTTGCAGCCTCGAACTGACCTGAATGATGTGTGTTGGGCCATATGTTTGGACTGTAGCAACAGCCGGCAATCCACTGCAGGTAACACGCCACAAGTAACCGAGGCATACAGTTCGGAGTGAATTATGCTGCTGTGAGGTGATGCATATCTGTGCCTGCACTGATCTGTGTGAACACAAGCGCGCAGCGCATGCGAGGATCTGGTGTTGCAGTGCCTTAAACAAGCTGTTTCAGTAACCCAAACAAGCTTGTGTCACAACTGGCAGGGATGCCAACGGATGTCAAACTCGAGGCCAGCTTCTGCTACGCCTGCTGAAGAATTACTATACATTGTATAGTCTCACCAAACTAGATTGCGCTTGGGCTGTCAATGGACAGCCCACCCAAGCCTCACGGCACATAGCTACCTATATAGGATACCCTACCTTAGTTAACGCGCGCAAGCAACCGAACAAAAAACCCAGATAACCAAACCCAAAACCTCATCAAGCCTGGACTATGTACAAGGCGGACACCTTTGCTTTATCGACGACAGCTGTGAAGTTGATTCTGAGCGTTCCATCCACAACTTTCACCAGTGGGAATCGCTGGTACACGGCGCGGAACTGCCCCTTAGCCGCGGCGAAGATGTCGTAGTTGGACAGACTCCGCGTGTTCTCGACGTCGACGTTGAACTGACGGCGACCCGCGACGGACCAGTAGTTCTCGGACCACATCAGAGTCACGTTGTAAGAAGCGGGATGAGAGAGGACGGGGACGGAGTATGAGAAAGACTTGCCGAAACGGTCGGTCTGGAATAGGAGACAACAAGTGAGTGGAGAGAGCGAGTGGGTGGAGTGAACGAGAGACTTCTCTCGTTGAGGGAGAGCATGCGTGCATGTGCGCACACGCGTGCAGACGCGCATGCATGCGCGCACACATACATCCCATGTGTGTGTGCGCGCATGCGTGTAGAGATACAGCGACCAAGGGAGGCAAGTACAAGCCAAAAGCATTCACATACCTGAAAGAGCGCTGTTTGGTTTGCGAGGCAGTTGACAATGGCGTTGTTCACTTTGGATATCGAGCCTCCGCTGAAGTAGCTATCCGCCTGGTTGACAACGATGACACAAAGTGAGCACACATGCACATCAACGATACGAAGCCACAATTAGACTTGGCATTGCTCCACTCACCACCCACTTCACGCGGTTTACGTCCGTAAACGCTGGCCCGCCCACATTGATCGCGAGCCGAAACTTTGGTGGACACACCTGAAGTGCATCAGGGTGGTCACTTATTGTGAAATTTGGTTGATGCGCGAGCGTTGTTGTTATGGTGTGTAGGCAGTGTAATATGTGACGACATGTTGTGCACATGTCACTCGCATGCATTGTGACATGCTGTAAGCATGTTCTTGTGTGTACACAACACGAGGTATACATGTTGCGTTACGTACAGAACAACAACGACAACATGTTGCTGTGTTATGCATGCATGCACCAACAATGATGAAACAGCACACCTGTTTCAAGCACGTGAGCCCGGACACATATTTCTTGATCATGGGAATGGTGTCTTGGGGTCTGAACGCATTGGCACCCGTGATCCATGGATTCATTGTGTACAACGGGTCCGTGATGTGCACCGCACTGTCATAACAACCAATCAGTCAGTAGTGATGTTGGTTATATATCTTGAGTAGAGTGTGCCAAAGTCCTCTCATACCTGTAGGTGTGGCCGAGCTCGTGCGCAGAGAGGTCCGTCTGCTCTGTCCAGGGACGACCTTTTGAGTGCACGAGAGAGAAGCCGTAGTACTGGTCGCACATGGTCCCCACCCTGAGACAGAGAGTGAGTGTGCAGGCGGACGGGCACGTGTGTGTGTGTGTGTGTGCATGTGCGCGCGCGGAAGCGTACAAGCACTTGTTCTCACAATCGTGTTCGTGCGCGTGCATGCGTGTGCACATATGTGCGTGTGTGCGTTCCCTGTGGTTGTACACATATGCATGCATGCACTGCACTGCACTGCACTGCACACGCATGGCATGCATGTGTGCGTGCTCCTGTCTGAATGCAGTACACTTGGCAAAAAATGGCTCACCACATGACTGCGTGAAGAAACGCATGAGTGATGATGTCTTACCATGCGTTGCCAACTCTGCCATCAGCCATCGTGACCGAAGTCAGCAGCTGTGCTGCATCCCTTGCCACATCCCAGTGCTCCTGTTGCCACCTGATCAAGAACAAGCAGTATGTTGGCATATTGATTTCTCATCTCAAGTGACAACCCCACCCCAACATTATCAACACACACCTGTCGGTGAATTGCTGGAGAAGGGTGTCGGGGTCCGTGCTGTCGTAGTAGTCCGTGGCAGGCGAGGTGGACACGATGACGGTAGACACAACATGTGTCAACTGAACGTCACGCTCGTACTCGACGTTGATGCCCTGCACAACCCTCGACACGAAGTCCACTACACCCTGCGACAAGAAGTTGTTGTTGTTGTTGTTGGGTGCTGTGCGTGTGTGTCTCTCGTGTGTCTTGTAATGTGCTTACTTGGACTGATTTGAACAAGTTGTAGTAGCCAGAGTCTGCCTCAAAAGCCAGGCTGGCTTGCATGAAGCACCCTGGTGATGGTGTTGTTGTGGTTGTTGTTGTTGCCTGTATCGTTGCTGATAATGTTGATGTGGTCGCTGATAATGATGTTGTTACTGTTGATGTGGGACGTGGGGGTCGTGGAGGGTTTTGGCAACGGGCTTGGCCGGCGGAGGGGGAGAGCAACATGCGCGATTGATGTTGATTGTGGTTGGGGTGTTGTGAGTGTCTTTGTTTCCGGTAAACAGCGTGCGGGATCCTTCCCTCACTATCAACCTGATACACAGATGCATAAGCACAACCAACCAGGGGTGGATGTTACGACATGCACACACAGTGTGTGGGGGTGGTGGTTGTGGTGGTGGTGTACCGTTGTGATGCCAGCAAGGGGTTCAATGAAGAAGTAGCTGTCACCATTGCTGTTGTCGTTGTTGTCATCATCCACCATGCCGGCCACGACAGCGTACACGCCCTCGCCTTTGTGGTGGCTCGCGCGCACGGAGCTACCTGGCACACCCCTGACAGACCCGCACAGGGTCCTCTCCTCCCCTGGGTCGTGCTCCTCCAGGGTCCCATCCTCCCTCCTAACCAGCACCTGCCAGGGAGAGACGCTCTGTATGTGTGTGTGTGCCCGTGCGTGCGTGCGTCCGTCCGTGCGCGTGCATGAGTGTGCGTGTGTGTGTGTGTGTGTGTGTGTGTGTGTGTGTAGCAAACACGTGTGACAACACCACCCTGGCACCCACCTTAAATGCTTTGCTCCGCACTGAGCAGGGTGCCAGATCAAGGGTGCGCAGTGTCCCTGCCAGGTTTATCTCCAAGTTGGTTGTGTGGCTCAGCGGAGGGACGCTCAGGTGAACCACCGTGCTGTCAGGCGTTGAGACTTGTTCTGTGAGGAGTGACCGCGCATTGCCTCGCAAGCGATGCGTGTGAGCGTCTGCTGTTGTCAACGACAGGACTGACAGCGCCAGCAACACCATCAGAGACACCCTCAGCGACACCCTCAGGGACATGGTCGCTGCCGCAGGCATGGCTGGGTGGAGCCGCGTGGCCCTCCGTGAAGGACGTCAGTCACATGCAGACTTGCATTACACACGCAGACGTAACAACGGACTACAAATAATGCCACCGTCACCGCTGTCGACAGCGACCAGACCCACACAACCACCGCCGCCGCCGCTAAGGACCGTGTCAACGTGCAGCTCCTGTTGCAAGGCGTGTCCGGCAACGTTGCTGCTACACGTCAGTGACTGGCACCCTTTACTACTGGTATGGTATGGTCCTCTTGTTGGCCTGATGCCATCATGACGGTCTGGTCTGGTCCAATTTAGGGCCTGGTCTCCTTCTGGCCTGGTCTGGCCTGGTCTGGTCTGGTCTGGCCAGCTCTCTCTCAGAGAGAGGCTCTCTGTGTGGCCGAGCGTAACGCCGACACCCTCCAGTTACGCCGTCTGTACGTGCAGTTACGGCGCTAGCGGCTGCATCGGCGCGGCGTGCCGCGCACGACGTCCGCCGTCCACTTGGTGACAACATAGCATCCAACGGCTTGAATGCTTGTGCGCCGCAATGATGTGGATAAAGATGTCTGACGTGCATTGATTGTGCGAAACGGCGCGGTGAGCCCTGTCCCGTTGTGCCACAAATTGGTGGAAGTGTGCAGCATGCACAACGGTCATTGCTGCGTGCACTACCGATGGCAGATGGCAGCACTGACAGGTGCCCCAGCAATCCATAGCGGACAATGGGGTTCGTTGCCGACTACAAGTCGGTCAGCGCCGCGGGTCAAAGCCTACGTTTCCACAATCATGATATGTGACATCACGCGACTGGGGATGTATCTAGCGGAGCACGTGAGTGCTGGTGGCACGGTCACTCCTGTGACCAGCAGGACAGGAGTCCTGTCCTGCTGACGACGGCTATTCCGGATCGGCAAGTAGGGCTCGGTCGTGCATGCTGAGTTGACCGCTCTCGAGTGCAGAGTGACAGGTAGTGTGACCGATGCTGCTCGGGCAGGGCAGCAGACTGCCGAATCGAAGCATCGTTGCCAGTATAGCCCGATAATGCTAATGCCCGGGTAAAGTGACGGGCCAATGCAATGCGACGGTACTGGGGATGACTCATGTTACAAGAGCGCCACAGACATGCACCCCACAGGCAGTACTTTGCTGTGCGTGACATGTGTCACACACAATGTGTGAATGCTCAATAGTGCAAGAATGTGTGCAAATGCTCATGCCCAACACCAAAGTCTATAGCATTATATGCATAAAGTACATCAAGTCACTTGATGTACTTTATGCATATATAAAAGGGTATGGTCAAACCGCACTGCTGTCAAATCTGTGCAGGTGGTGTGGAAGACAGTAAGGAGTGGTATTTGATGGCACATAGCAACATCTGTACCATTTGATGAAGAAAAGGATGGACACCCGCACAACAACCAACAGGTAAGTACAGGTGAGTGCGAGGTAAGCATATGCGGGAATCAAATTACCTGCCCGCATACGCGTCATTGTCCACTCTAGCACTGCCTCTGCAACATGCTACGTGCATAGGAGCTGTTGTTGCCAATGATGCATGTGATTGCCTAATGGTACCAACTATCCAATGGCCTGCAGCCATGTTGTGGGGGTGCCGTTGCGCAGGGTATATCACACCGGAGGGTGGACGTGTAACGGCGGGGCCCAGTCTGTTGCAATCAGCATTGTTCACGTCGCCATTGTCATCGTCGTCTCCTCCTACTGATGCTGCCAAGCCCCGGCCTTCATACCCACGCCTCTGCTGCGCAAATGGTGATTCCCATCTTTCCCTTTCCTGCCTGCCCGACCTTGCATTACTGTCCAGTGGTCTAAGAGTGTCGTATGAGTGACGTAGCACTGCCCTTTAAGTTGTTTAATATGCTTTGCTTGCTTGTGCCTAGCTGCTGACGTTGAGTGTGTTGCACAACTTGGCATTTAAGCTTTATATGATCACATGTGTCTTTGATGCGAGTTGTGTCTATAAGGTGCATATTGGCATAAAACTACGTTGTAATTTGCCAAAATTCTAATATGCAGCATTTAATAACGAATAAGCATAAACGCGTGTTTAATTATATTTTGATGCTACGTAAAACGCTAAATAACTCATGTAAAGTATAGCTATGCTGCAAACACGGCAACAGTAAATGATCATTGTTGGTAGCAGGGCAATGCATAAAGATGATGTCCAAGACATGTGGGCTTGAGCCCACATGTCGTGAGCTAAAAGTCTTAGAACCTAGGTTTTCATTTGCATCGAATGAAAACCTACATATGATGCAATAAGGCAAACCACATGATGCATATAAATACATTGGTTTGTGGACTTAATCAACGATAATAATGCAGGTATTGGCAACATGATTGTTATGCTTACTTAACCGCTTAGGGATTCCCTCGAAACTAGATTAAGAAATAAGAAAAACGCAATTGCAACGCACAGCACTATCATAAACATTACATTACTTTATCCGAATCGACCATTATTTGAATCATAAAAGATTTGTAATTTTTATGTCAAATATGCCAGCCTGGTTGCATTTTGCATTTTTTGTAAGGTTTATACTGCAGAGGCCCTCCGCAAGTGTTGATGTGTAATTAACCGGCCGAATTTATATTTGCAGCGGCGTAATTACCCCCCCCTTCCCCC
>RHPI01003389.1:769006-780120 GCA_009103225.1 Chlorokybus atmophyticus
CCTTCCCCCCGCTCTCCTTCATCTTGCCCTCTCATAATCTACCCGATATAGTGACCACGATGTCTGAAGGCATTTTGTCATTACACGGAGGTGTCGTTATTTTGGGGTAGTGACGGACGGTCACTAAAACGCACTAATGTTAAATAGTAACCATCTGTCGTTGCAACGAGGGATTAATTATCAACATATAATATTGAATATAAAAAAAGCAAGATATGCATTGCACCAAGAGGGGGGACATCCGGACATCCGGACATCTTTATGCACTGACAATTGATCATTACATCGAAGTGTTCATGCCATTCCATGTAGTGACAACTGGTCAGTACAACGAGGTTTGCAAACCCTAATCAATGCATTTCATACGTGTTGCCCTTTTTATGGTGACGCTCCCAACTAACACCGATTATCCGTACAGGGAGTGTGATACGCATCACAAAGGGGGAGATTTGCCTAATGTTAAATGTCAATATTTTGTCAATACTAAGAGGGTGTCGTAAGAAAGAGTGATTACAGCGAGGTTTGACTGTGTCTCCCCTTAATATATGCATAAGCTGTTATAAGTGACATCATACGAATTCGGACGATACACATTGCGCGCTTGTCATGTGTGTAAGTTGTGTTATATGATATTTTAATTTGACTCACAAGATGTAATACTCAATATATTATACAACATACAAACAAAGTTAAGAATCTTGTTACCTAAAGTGATCTGGAAACATTATTAATTTTTGTATAAGCATTTCTGTGACAATTGCTGCAAGATCCGCAAATTATAGGGTATAGCATGCGTCAAACATACATAGATTTGCATGTATGCGTTGTACTTTGCATCTTTTGTACACATACACACTGCTGCTCGTGTGTTGCACAGGTAATCAACCAACAATACGCATGTATGCATGCCTAACGGGGAGGTCTAGAGTAGGGTAGTGTGGTAGGTAAACAGGCAGTCAATATAGCCCGGTGGTGGTGTATGTGACTGTGTTTGCATGCTGGTTGGTATGCTATGCTGTTTTGACGTCATGCATGTCGCCAATTGTCTCGCGCATATCCTGTACGTACACGGGTGTGCCGCTAGCTTGGAATACGTGATGAAATGCAAGTAGCATGTGCTACATACACATGACCGCAACCATCCAGGGAGCCAAGTCGCGCAGGGAGTCCGTGCCTGCCGTACATGCATGCGTGCTAACCGAAACCCTAAGACCGGAGTCAACTGCGCGATAGCGGGCGGGAGGTGGTGGCAGGGATGTGGGCGGAGGAGGAGGGGGAGTCCGTGTGGGTCTGCTGCTGCTGCTGGCATCGCTGCAAGGATGGAAGCGCTGACCAGCCGTGGTGCATGTGATTGGACATGCATGCATGCTTGGCTAACTGGGTTTTGGGCTGTAGTGTAGGTAGGTAGCTTAGAGTGTACATAGCCCGGTGGTTATCAAACTTGGTTGGAATGTCACGTATGTTACAAAGCCGTGCAATGGTGAGTCACATGCACACCATTGCATATATTCTACATACTGACATACCACGAACTATACGCCATACTGACCGGAGGTGCAAGTCTTCTTGAAACACATGATCTTTACATGTATCGCTATCGCACAAACCAATCTGACATCGTGTCCACATGTCAATTGCGATTGGTTGCAGTGCGACCATCAAAACTGCATGTAGCTGAGGCAGGGTTTCCCACTGGAAAACAACCTTGTGCCAATGGGCATCACGCCAACACTTACAATTCCAGTCTATCTGGTGGTTTTGATGCCACCTTTCACCCATACACTCTGCCGGGAAGTCAATGCTCTCTGTCGGCGCATTGCGTGCGGGAGAATTAGCTGCTCACAACCCACCGCTTTGTAGTTGTATACATCTGGCATGCACCACCAAAAGCATCGTAATGGTGTTACATCGCAACCAATGCGACAACCAATTCAGCAAGACCAGTGCAGCAGCAAATGCAGCATGGGAATGCATGGTACGAAAGAAACATGTACACAACCGCACACAAAAGCAGGCTTTACAAGGGAAACTCCTGAGCTAGCCTCTGGACATCCCGCGCATCCATCGCCACATTGAGATCAGTACGCTCGGCGCAGCTCAGCGATATCCGCAAGTAGCCCCATACATTCTCGGCGTGGGGGTTCATCTCAAGGGCACGCACATAGTACGCTGCGGACTCCTCATACCGCCCCTGGTTAGCATATCCGATGCCCATGTTGGACCAAGCACGCACATAGTTGGGCTTCAGGTTGAGGGCCTGCTGGTACGCATCTACGGCCTCGGCACTGCGGGAGCTGTTGGCTTTGGTAGCACCAAGCTTGTTCCACAGCGAATAGTCGCGTGGCTTCAACTCTAAAGCTCGCTCAAAGGCATCGATGGCGCCGCTGTAGTTGCGAGACAGGTTGTACAAGACGCCCAACACCGTGTGCACGTCCGCATCGCCGGGATGCAACTCAGCGGCTTGCGAGAAGAGACGTATGACTTCTGCAACATTGGTTCTATCCACCTGATCGGTTGCCAAGCCTCCATACCTGCATGCAAAGTAAGCTATCAGTGACAGCATACAAATTGAAATACCAGGACAACCTGTATCAGACTTGCATGCTTGACGGCTTAGAAAGGTCCGCTACATAAAAGCATACACCACAAGGCTGTGCGCACGCAATGAGACAGGAGTGGTCAAGTGAACAAATTCAATCCTCAAAAACACTACATCCCTTGACACAAGCTTAGAGGCCTACATGATCTTCAGCAAACTGTGCAAGAGCACACTTGTGCAAGATATGTACACCAACAGATGCGCCAGCAAATCATGTGCGGCAAGCCCATAAGGCTTGCGTACACACAATCATTGTAACAAAGGCGACGAAGTATACTGCCAATGGAAGTTGAGAAAAGTTGACAGTGCATACCGCTGATGGTGTTGTAGCCAGGCAGTAAGGTAACCCAACGCTTCTTTCTGGTCAAGCTCGTTGGTGTGCGACACGCCTAGGCTCAACAGCACTTCAAGGTTGGAGGGGTCCACCCGCAGCGCGCGGGTCATCGCGCTGATGGCCTGAATGTCATCGTCGTTCTCGGCATTGGCAATGCCCAGCAACCTCCAGCCATCCATGCTCTCCGGATTTTTTTGGACCTTCACACAGTATGCAACAGGTCAGACTCTATGCATGCCCTTTGAACAAGCTGCAACCAAGCACTGATCTTCATAAACAGGTCAGCATACAGACAATGTACTTGACCAATGCAAGACTAGTCATTATGGTATAATGTGAACAACAAGCATGCCTCAGCTTCCAAGGCCAGCACTGCCTCGTTAAGCACGCCACTGCGAAACAGCTCCTGACCCTCTCGCAATGGCTCTGGATGTGTCAAGTATGGATTGTCTTTGGCAAAACGATACTGCCACTTTGACTCCGCCTGCAAGTTAAAGCACAGCGAGTTCAAGTTGATTTGTGATTACCAATGATGTATACAACTGACGGCAGGCAGCTTGCTATGCCAGTTGGATGCAAGAGGCAACTGCAGCTTAACCTGTTCAATATCGTTCCAAACAGTATCCCATTCCTGCGTGGCATCAGCAACTGAGTTGCTGAACTGCTCAACCCACGCATCCGACGTGTCTTCAATGCCGTTGAACTCATCAACCCACTGATTGCCAGAGGGCTGACTTCTTTCAAACTCGGACGCCCAGTCATTGGCACCAGGAACCTTCACCAACATAGGGTGTCAAAGGTAATGTATGATACAAGGTATTGGTAGAATGGCTGCCAAATGTCATGTCCGCGTACCCTTTGAGCTTGGAACTGCGCTGCCCAGTCGCCATCAGTGCGTTGCTGCGCAAACTCGTGTGCCCAGTCCTGAGCAGCAGGTCTTTCCACAGCCTTGTTGTCCTCTAGCGCAATCTCACCACGACTCATTTTGGACACAAACTTGAGGAAGTTGGAGTTCTGCGCGGCAGAGTGGTTGACTGACAGGCACTGCGCAACGAGATGCAAGTACTGCAACACACATGCAAGCGTGCATGCACTTACTGCAAGGAAAGTGTGATCTAATGTTTCACCAAATGATAAGCATTACACATCACACCTGCAACGGGTTGCATGCACAGAGTTGTAATGAATGACCAACGTAGCTTGAGTGCGGGAGCAACCCTAAATCTGTCTACCTGAAACTTGGGATCCGGGTTTTGTCTCAAGGTATTCTCCAAAGCGCGTGTTTGTTCCATCGCGTGCAGGTTGGCAGCGCTGCTTTGTAGCCCGTTCGTCTGCGCAAACTCCTGCGCCCAACTCTCCGCCCCGCGCCCTTGATCAAACTCCTCCGCCCAGCCCGCAGCACCGTGTTGTTGGAACTCATCCACCCATTGCTGCGCTTGAGGGGCATGATGCATCTGTCATACGCAGAGTGACACAATGCTCGCGATGTGGGTACTTCTAAGCCCATCAGATACAGGTGCTGAAGACACAGTACACCAATCAACCATACCCGCTGGAAGTCTTGAGCCCACGCATCAGCATTGGCTGCTGCTGCGCGCTCCATATGTTGGGCACGTGTAGCCTCGTCATACAAGTCATCAAACTGCTAAGGCAGCACCAGGTGGTGTCACCAGTCTACACATGCAATCTGAAGCTTGCTATCAACATGCCGTGAAGTGTGGTAGTTTCGGTAGTTAGCAGCATGCATGTATGTACCTCCGCAAAGTGTCCAGCTGGCGCTTCCAACCGGCCTTCAATATCCAATGACTGCAACAGCGCATTCACCTGGTGCGCAAACAATACTGAGCAACCCATTACCATGAGTTGCTCCCATAGCCAACTGCCACCACCAATGCAAGAATGTTAAATCCTTATATAACCACTATGTACTGCACACCTGAGCGTCGGCAAATGCATCGCCCTTGTCAGCAAAGAGATGTCGCCCGACAATGCTTGTGCGATTGCGTATGCGCTCTTTGTCAGACATGCTGAGGCCGAGCTGCGGCAACGGCATGGCTTGAAACGGCATCGCACTGCGGCCGCTAGCAAAGAAAGACTGAAAAACACTCTCCAACAGCTGGTTACGTGTCACCGCTGCAAAGCATACAGTTGAGCATGAGCCAAAGCGTACACAAATGAGAATATACACAACACTTACGTTGGCCAACTCCTGTAACTGTTGGGCGCGATGCTTCTTCGTAGATACTGTCAAAGTCATTGAAAGGTGGAAAGCCTTGATGCTGATCAACCCCAGGCGGTACGCTTGGATGCCAAGCGTCCTGTTGGTTCCAAGCCTGCTCAAAGCCGGCGTCGTGGCCTTGAAAGCCGCGCATGAACTGTTCAACCTGTTGCACCAGCAATGCATCAGCAGCACCACAAGCAATTGCATGTGCATACATGCATGCGTGTCCCGTCATCCATGACTTGAGCAACACGCACATGAATCCACTCATACACATGCAGCGACACGCAGCCACATGCGTGCACGCACGCATACTTGCGCACACACAGGCATGCGCGCATGTCGGTGCCTATGCACGCTCACACTTACACATATGCGCATGGTAAATTGCCAAGTGTGTGCTCATATGTATGTGCACATACAGTCGATGTGTGTGCGCACACATCGTAAGAATGTGTGCACAATATGTACCAATATGCGTGCACGCGCGCACGTGTGCACACATATGAGCGTGACAAGCACCTTTTGCTACGCGATCTGACCTGCGGAGCATTGTAATCGGCATGCCCTTCGTCATGCGCCTCAAAAAACTGCTGCTCTTGGAACCCTGCATGCTGCTCCCCTCCATCAACCAACCCAGGAAGCTCTCGCAGACGCTCCTGCAAAGTGGTGCTGGCTACTTTGAGTGCTGTGCAAGTATAAACAAAGCAGTCCAGCTACGGGTAGGTAGCTACAAATCAGCTATAGCAAGTGAGCCTTTAGGAAGGCTAAGTACAGCGCAGCAGAACACAGCTTGTTAAATACACTCGGAGTTATTCAAATGCCATCATCTAAATGTGCTCAGACTCCTTGGCATCTCATCATGCATTGCACATACATGGTATTGCAAAAGTGTGCCCAGCTTATAACCAAGACTAATGACGGAAGTAAGGCTACTTGGAGTCTTTTTCGACATGTGTTAAGTACGGCATGATGATCAGCCACAGATAGTGAAGTAGTACTCCAGATGTAAAGCAGCCAGTAAACGGAATGTTGCGCATGCTGGCCCTCACCTGAGTCTTTGCGCCGCCCCCTATAAGCGAATCCACCAGGCCAGAGATCGGGTTGGAGGAGGACGGGCCAGCGCCGGGAGCTGCGCAGCCAGCGCCGCCCGTAATGAACTCCCGCAGCGCCATTGCCAGCAGTGACCCCCTTCCAAACCTTCCCCCCCACCTCCTCCTTCGCCTCCTCCTCCTCGCCGCCGCCGCCGCAGCAGGCGAGGCCAAACGGCCCGTCACACATTGCCACGTGGAAAGTGTACACCATAAACCCTAACCTTGACGTAAGCATACAAACACGTAACACGCCCTGATCTAATGTAAGCATAGTGCCCGAAGTGTGGCAGCGGCGGAAGTGTGGGCGGCGGCGTTTGCGTCATAGACAACACGCGGAGGAGCTTGCTTGCAGCTGGCATGCTGCTTCGGAGAGATCTCTCTGCGGGGAGCAGTGACGGCGCCACGGTGCACTTCCAGATCTTGGAGCTCGACAAGCAGGTAACCGCTGGAAGGGAGCTTGCATTGCCATGCATGAAGCTCAGTGAACAGGTTGTGCGTTACGTGCTGGCAAGGGTAATTGTGGCGTCCTGTTCGTCCTGCTTGTGGACTTAAAACTTGCTTTGTGATCAGGTGTTTGTGTGGGTTGGCCATGGCGTCCCTCGCCTAGGCAATCTGCATGCTGCAACGCCCACCAAGTTCGTGAGTGCCTTTGATGCTCTAACGAGGACCTTTTGCTTCACTGTGCATGTATTCAACATGCTCAACCGTGTTCAGTCACCAAAACGTTAGCTTCGTTCACCATACTTGACATGCATGTTTTTAAGCGGTGTTTCCTTTTTCGACAGTCTCACTATGTTAATCAGCCCAAGTGGCAAGTCTTAGCCAGCATAAGTTCATTGTACCTGCGGTGGCATTGCACACGGGCTGTGAAGTGCACATGTTGTGCAGGACCGAGTACCCTCTGTCACAACGCTGTTTGGTGGAGGCGCCAACGATCCGGCGGCAACAATTGCGCAGCGCTTGTGTAAGTGATTACCAAGTGTGTTTGAGTTGCACTGCGCTTCGTGCAAGGATGCTGAACATTATAACAGTGTGGGCTGACTGTTTGCAGCACTGAAACTGGGTAAGCCAGTCCTGCTCTCTTACAACCTTCCAGCCAACACACCTTTACTACAGGTACTCAGAGCTGTTGACGTGCTGTTGTCCTTGCTGGTCATCTCGCAGCAAAGTGTGGCAACATTCTTGTTGCAATGTACTCACATTAACTTTATGCCTGCAGGCTTTTGCTGAGGCCCAGTTGATTCGAGCTTTCACTGCTAGCAAGGATTGAGTGAACATTGGATCGCTGCTTTGCTTGACATAAAGCATGAGCCTGTTTGACTGCGCTCTGTGTACATGTGTGACTCACACAACAGAGTGCCAGATGTTGAGTCACAATCAGCTGTGTAGAGCATCCATCTTATGGAGTCAGTAGCTGTCATCATGATGTCTGTATAATGCACTGATATCATTGACTTCGACCAGAGCGGTTGAGGCTGTCTTGGCAAACAATAAGCTGGTGCACAAGCGAAAGCATCCCAATCTTGTCTGCTCCCAGCGTCCTGTGTGCGGTTGGAATGTATGTATGCGTGTGCGTGATGGCATCAATCACCCAGCGAAATGCAGCCAGTCCCCTGAATGCTCATGGCGCACCTGAAGGCGGAGATGAGTATGGCGTCCTCGTCGTCACCTTCACGCATCTCCTCCATGCGCGCGTACACCTCGTGGAAGGCAGCCTCCCCAAGCTCGCGCTCCAGGTACATGCACAGTGCCTCGATGCGGCTCGGCAACGAGTCCCTGCATTCAACACATCAACACCATTATACTTTCTCTGCCTTGGCGTGGTCGCAGTCTTTGCAAAAAGCTCTCTATCAGTGCTTCTCAGAGCGGCCTTGTGCATGAAAAATTGATGCTCGTGCGTCACTAATTTTCCAGGATGCCTATCAGCAAATTCACACTTACTTCTCTGTGATGTTGGGAAGGTGGAGAGTGGATCCATGCAACAGGAATTTGCCGGACCACACGCAGGCTTCCTCAGACGACTCCTCGCCCGCCAGCGCGACGCCTTCCTCAATATTCCCTGGCTCAGCCTCACCGTCATCAGGGCCCGATTCAGGAACAGGGTTTGGGTATGCTGCAGCTTCCTCCACCAACTCCATCATAGCACTCAACTGAAACAACAATATGCCAGAAGTAATATACTAGCACATCTTTGCACGCCATGCATCCTGTCATTATCATCGTCTCATACCATTGCAGAGTATTCGTCTGCATCGGCATCAGTCAATGTGTCCGTGTTGTTGCCATTGGCTTCGTCAGCGCAACTAACGGTGTCATTGCCGTTGTCTTTGTCTTTGTTGTTGCCAGCGTTGTTGATGACATTCAGGTCAACATTATGGAGAGGAGGCTTTGACTCGGTCACATCTTTCTGCACTGTGCGGCCCAAGTCACCATACACCTGCGTTGGTTTCATGCACCACATTCATGACAATGACACTTGCTTACAAACACAGAGTCAAATGCATTGAGCTAATGCGTGCTGTTGCCATTATGTCATTCTCTGTCAGCACCTGTCGTTTGTTTCTCTCAGCCGCGGCTCTCAACTCCAAAAAGTTCCGCCTGAAAGAATAATTGGCTGAGTGGGGAGTCTTACAGCAACTCAACTTGTGTGCAGCGGCTACTCTTAGCAAGCCCGCAACAGCTGCTGCGCATAACTTCACAACGCACAGCAAACACTCTCACCGTCGAAATTCTGCTAAATCATGCTGGTCACTAGCGCTCTCTGAGTACGCACGAGCACGGTTCGTGTAAGTCGATAGCGTAAGCATCATGAGTGTTGTGTTTTGATGCCGGTGATTGTCGAGACTACCTGGTGCGCATCGAACGGGTTCATTCACAGGTGAAACAGGTGGCGAGGGCGATATGGATGGCCCGTTTTCTGACTGGTGAGCCTGGCAGAACAACGAGGGTGGGGACTGTTGGTGTGCGTGTTATGCAGTGTGTTACCCAACCATCACCAGCAGGATGAAGCTACCTGCATGCGGTTTCGTGCCGCCGCCGCGCGATTCTCAAAGAACAGCGCGCGGCGACGCCTTTCATCCAACTCTTCTTCCTCCCTCTTCTGCACAATACACAGTTATTAGAAGCAAACACTTGGACGCATATGTGCACTCTCATGCACGCACGTGTGTGCCAAGTTGCATGCACAACAACTACAACCACAAAACACAGCCACGCACATTGCGTTGTTGTGGCTTGTCGTTGGAGTAGGAGCCAGCTTCTGCTTGCGGGGTTGCGGAAGAAGCCTCCGTTCTGGCTACAGAAGGGCTATGGGATGGGAGTTCGTCGCCATACAAACGCGCTTTATTACGCTGAGCTTCTGCCTAAGTGAGTACACTTGTTGGCATTGTGTGGTTACTGCAACACTGGGATCAGAATTCGCGGGTATGCATATTGGCCACTTGTGTGGTGTAAGCACCTGTCGTTGCATGAATTCTTTCTTTCGCTCCATCACTTTTTGCTGTTCATCCTATTCAGCCAAGCTCCATTGACCAACCAACCCACACATGTGAGCCTCAGGTAGTTCATCACACACACCTCTGCAAAATGGAAGACAAGCTGAAGGGGTCTTTCTGCACCCAGAACTCGAGCAGCAGCACCCGCAACATCCTTGTTATGCGCATTGTTGTCCACATTGCTGCTGCTCTTGGACACGGAGTTGTGCCTCCTCGGTAGTGCCCCCGCATACCTTGCACCATCCTGTATAGTTGGTTGTTGAGCACTTCAAACACACGCACACATGCGAACAGTGTTTGCGGGTTGGTGTCGTGATCACCATACCTGTACACGCTGGTCAACAGCTAGTTTGGCCTCAATTGAGAAGCCCTCTTCTCGCTCTCGTTCACGCTCCCTTTCTCTGTCACGCCTTTCAGCCAACAACTTCTCCGCCCTCGCCTTGGCATGTTTCTTCCTCTCCTCGTCTACCACCTTGCCCCTCTCCTTCTCCCTCTCCCTCTCCCCCTCTCTATCCCTCTCCCCCTCTCTCTCCCTCTCCTTCTTTCTCTCCCTCTCCTTTTCCTTCTCCTTCTCCTTCTCTTTCTCCCTCTCCCTCTCCCTCTCTCTATTTTTCTCCTTCTCCTTCTCCTTCTCTTTCTCCCTCTCCCTCTCTCTCTCCCTCTCTCTATTTTTCTCCCTCTCCTTCTCCCTCTCTTTCTCCCTCTCCCTCTCCTTGTCCTTGCTGTTGTCTCTCTGTGGTGCTTGCTCTTGAGGCCTTGAGGCAGGCCGCACAACCGGCCTGGCTGGAGGTGGAGGTGGAGGCCTTGCGGCAGCTTTGTTGTTGTTGTTGTAGTTGTTGTTGTGAATGGGGTTGACAGCTGGTCTTGGCGAGAGCAGTCTCTTCTTGTGCAGCACTGTGTGCGCAAACTCCTCCGCCCGCATGGACTCTGTCACACAGCACTTCACATACCCTATACACAACCATAGAAACAAGACCACCACCACCACCAACAACAACAACATGTCCTACCGCTGAGGAATTTGACTATGCGGTTGCGTATGATGGGTTCACGCAGGATCTCGTTCACAGAGGGCCGCAGGCCGGGGGACCGAGCAAGCATGCGGGAGACAAGGCCGCGCAGCGGGGCGGAGTATGTAGCTGGCGGCGGCGTGTACATCCCTCTCACTATCTGTGCAGGTATTTATGTAAAGCATAGAAATGCTATTTCATGCTTAACAAGCCACACAAGCATTCACACGCATGCACATATGTGTGTGTGGAAGTGAGACGCGCGCGCGCGCGCGCGCGAGAGAGAGCGAGAGAGAGAGAGAGAGAGAGAGAGAGAGAGAGAGAGAGAGAGAGAGAGAGAGAGAGAGAGAGAGAGAGAGAGA
>RHPI01003389.1:780214-821837 GCA_009103225.1 Chlorokybus atmophyticus
AGAGAGAGAGAGAGAGAGAGAGAGAGAGAGAGAGAGAGGAGGGGGTGGGGTATGTGGGTGCCTTGAGGACTAGGAGCCCTCACCTTGAAGACGAGGAGCTTGAGAGTGTGGGCTTCAAACGCATGACGCAGAGTCATCATCTCGTAAAGTAGGCATCCCAAAGACCAGACGTCCGACTTGGCGTTGTACGCTTTGTTCTCGCATATCTCAGGACTGTTGTTGTCACCCCAATGAGGTGACCCCATACAACAATATCAAACCACTCGCTGAACAGAGCTTGCATAGTAGACTGGCAGCTTTGTGCTGTAGTTGTTGTTTTTGTTGTTGTTGTTGTTGTCTCTTACCTTAGGTAGTACGGCGTGCCGACCGTTGTTGACGCCATGTGCTGTGTACCTGTAAGCACCTAATACCAGAAAACACATAGTAATCGATACCGTCGCTGCTTGGTGATTGAGTCAGGCCATGATACATGTTGCACACAACAATCACCTTTGAGACGCCAAAGTCCCCAAGGCGAGCAATCCCTGACATGGCCAGGAACACGTTCTGGGACTTGATGTCGCGGTGGAGGACCTGCGTGAAGGGAAGGAACACAGTCAGGACCAGAAGCCAAACACTTAGTACATCCTGTTGCCTGGCACACTGTATAGGATATGTAAAGTGCTGTATATAGGTTACCTTTCTGTCATGAATGTGTTTGAGGGCCAAACACAGCTGCACGAACCAGTCGAGGACACGCTGCGCATAACCAACACATGCAGAAGTAGTGTAAGACGAGTTGATGGTGTCCAAAAGTACAACAGCTACAAAACAATGCAACAAACAACGTGTTGTAAAGGATATTACGTCTTCTGAGAGATGAACTCCACTTTGCCTCTTCAGCAGCTGGTACAAGTCACCTGTCATGCTCATCAATTGTAATGATGCTGTTCGTTGCGTGTGCTGCATGTGCATGGTGCAGTTGAATGCAACTTACCTGCTTCGCACCACTCCATTACTATGCAGAGCTTGCCGCCATCAATGAAGGACCTGAGAGTGGGTGGGTGGGTGTGCGTGTACGCGTGCGCGCATGTGCAGCATTGTATGCGGCAGTGCATGCACGCACACATTCGTGCGCACGTGGATGTGCATGTGAGCAGACGATAAAAACATGCACGCTTGACAATCTTTATTACATAGGTCATCAATGTTCTTACTCTGAGCAGCGCACAATGTTTGGATGGTTGAGCGAAGACAGCAGCTGAGCCTCTTGCTGAGAAGCATCCCTCTCAGCCTGATTCAAACAGAATAGTTAACATGTGTGCACTTGCTTCAAAAGTTTTGCTCACGATGAGTAGGTTTGTTGAAATCACCTTTGGCATCTTTGAGATATTAATTTCTTTGACAACATACTTCTTGCCATCCTTCCTGCAAAGCGGCAAAGTGATAGCGAACACGTCATAAACGTTTTAACCTCACAGGCGGGCTGCTGTATGACACACACACGCACACACACATACGCTTGTGCGCGCGCGTGCACTCGTTAATTACACAAAACAACTCACTTGCTTGCGACGAGTATAGCTTTGCCAAAGCTGCCTTTCCCGAGCAGCTTAATTTTGGTGTATCTTTCCATGTTGCCACAGGTCCGTGTATCAACATGACCTCACAGGCATGACCATCACGTCAAGTATCTGCGCATGCATGGAGAAGGCATTGGTTAGTACCCAAGATAAACACACTCTCTGAAAGCATGCCGCTGGTTTACCTATCACGCTTATTGCATCAATCGGCGTGGTAGCCAAATTGGTGTCACGTTTGGCGATAGACTTGCAAACGCCTACGGCCGAGGGTTATCTTCACCACGGAACGTACAACTAGTAAGCTGATAGTCACATAACGGCCACAACCCGCCGGTTGTGGCCATTACAAGACGTAAATACCAGGTGGTAATCCAAATCACTTATCACAGTTGCAATCACTTCGTCACCTGACTGATTTGTCTGCCGCAGCGACCCTTTTCTCCAAGCGATCTGTTCGCAAGCAGTGGGCTCAACAGCAGGATAGTCTTGTCCTTCCTGCGTCACAACGCCGTGCGCGTTGTCGCTGTGGTCAGCAGCATTGTCTCTGTGGCCGTCGTCGCCGTCGTCATCCTCATGCTCACCATCGTCATCATGCTCGTCGTCGTCGATGACGTTGACGGCATCGTTGTCGTGGTTGTCCACGGCGGCAGAGGGGCTCAGGATCACGTCACGTGCCGTACGCCAGCCCCTGGGCAAAAAGCAATGCGTTAGGTGTACCTTTTGGAGTGTCTAACTTAACTCCAAATTACCCAACGGTTAGGTTGCTTAACGCGGCACTGCGGTCCCCGCATGTAGGGCCCTTAGGGCCCCTTGGTAAGGGCCCTATTCGACGGCTTATCAGGGCGCAAAGTGCGGATGGTGCTCACCGCCTACCTTTGCCTATCAATACTGGTGGCCAGCACATGATACCACCTGCATGGTTGACCTTATTGAGATCGTGCACCTTGTGAAGCGATTATACTTGTAGGTGCACTTGCCTAGCACTTGAGTGAACTCAAGTTTGAAACAACAATGTGCACTCATAATACAGCACCGAGGTTTACAGTTCATACTACTAATATGATAACTGCTTATGAAGAAAATGTTATTTGATCTTACACCTCGGACATGCGCGTTGACCTCATTTTGCAGACATGTGCAGTTGACAGTATTGATGACTACTACCTACTGCCCTACAACTAGTTACAATCTGCACTCAATTATCAACATCAAATAATGATGGAAAATTGTAATAATGAACGCGTATGTAAACATATGTGAACACAAAGGTTCCGTGCATATATACACAAACAATACATACATCTGTTCAGATACAGTTGAGTCGAGTATACTGAGACTCATCATCAATGATGACATGTTCATGGCAGTCCCAGTTGCAAAACCTCGTCACCCACACCAATCATGAGTTGTTCTATGAGCTCTTCTGCATTGGTAGGCGAGGGAGTTGGGAGATGGCGGTGTGGAGTTTCCGTCGCGGGCCAACTGCTGTGACGCCCATCTCGCGGAGGTCCTCGAGGGTGAGGACAGGCAGGACTGAGGTGTCCACCTCATGCAGCTCAAACAGCGTGTAGTACTTGGCAAGGCCGAGCTCCTCCAACCATGGCTTGATGGCAATGGGCATCAGCGTCACGGGTGCTTCTTGCAATCCAGGAAGCACTGATGTCGGTGCTGTTACTGGCCCTATTAGCATGATCGTGTATCAGTAGGCAAGCCATGGAGGTCATACGCTCATTTACAGCAGGCGATTGGTCCTTGTTCTTACAGCCTGTCATCCTAGAACTGTGCTGTGCGAGCACAAGCAATGATATGGCAACCATACACGTGGTGAGTGTGCACATGTGTACACGCAGCGTACCTGGCTGCGACTCCACAGGTGTGGCCAGATCTCCTGATGGCGTCCGTGTGATGGTGCCAGAAGGCTCGCTTGCAACCTCTGCTGCTTTGCTACCGGAGGGTGGCACATCCTTGCCGGCATGTTGTGCCGGCCATGCAGCTGTGAACACAAACCCATCATCGCTTAGAACAACTCAAACTGTATGCTTCAAGGTCCCTTAGCATCAACTATTAATAACGCACCCGCAGCGGTCAAAGTCTCAGCCTGCGGCTTGTCTGCAGTCGATGCCGGTTGGTTTGGCCGACGGTTCATAAGCTCGTGCAGAAGGTCTGTGATCTTGATGGTCTTCTCAGTTGGACCAGTTGGATGTGCATCATGAACAGCTGTCACAAAGTCAAACATGCGCGTGTCAAGTCACAGGTAAGACATCGCATATGCATTGAATGGAGGACATATCACAAGTGCTCACCACCTCATCCGCCACAACATGCACAAGACAGAAGATTACAACCAACACAAGAACCAGATGGCCAACAAATTTGCTCACCACCATCGGCTGGCTGCTTGCTGGACTCTCCTGCCGGTCGGGAAGGTTGATCGCCGCCTGCATTGCGTCCAGGTCCAATCAGGCCAAACAGTGGGAAGCCTTTTGTCACATTGGTTGCCATCGTGCCAGACGACGTAAGGATGCTCTCTTCTCCTGCTTTCAGACCCTCGTCAGCCTTGCCACCCGCATTATCACCGCCTTCACGCTTGCCTTCATCAGCAACGCTGTTGTCTTTAGCTTCTGGCTGCTCGGCCGCACGCTGCGTAGAGGCAATGTTGCTGTCATTGTTGTTCTTGTTGTTGTTGCTGTTGCTGTTGTTGTTCTGTTCTTCCGCTTTGGCATCACTTGCACAGATCTCGCGCAAAGTATCTGCTGCGGGCAGTTCATCATCATCAATATGCTTGGATAGGTCTCCGTTAGGCGCCTCGGAGCCACTTGCAAGCTTCTTGTGGCTGCGCGACACCACAACTTTGCCATCTTCTTCGCCATTTGTTTCAAGCTTTGCTTCAAGCTTTTTAGCTCGCGCGGTCTTTTTAACTGATGATGTTTTGGTTGTTGGCTCATCCCAAACCGGTTTGTCGGAGGCCGGTTTGTCCCCTGAGCAGCACACAAAAGAATACATGCAATCAGCGAGATGTGAACATACGTCGCAGCTTAATGACGGTGATGATGATGAAAAAGTCAGACCTGCGGTTGGAGTGCTCTGGCCGTCAAGCTCTGCCAGCCGCACACTAGGCTTGCGGTGCCTCTTGGCTGCTGGCTCCTGCTTCTCATCCAGGTTCTGCACAACTACCTGTCAGCTCAGCTCAAACCATGTGCATCTATGCGAGTGTATCTGTGTGCTTGTAACAACATGTCTGTGGCATGCGCCTGCGCATGCCACAGACATGTTACAAGTACAAGCATTTGCGTGTCTGTCTGGATCATATTCACTGATGAGTGGACCCTATGTGTACCGTAAGTAGTTTACCTGAGCTAAGCGCAAGGCCCGAAGTCTCTTTCTCTCTTTCATGTCTTCTCCCGTCACAACATGCTGCATGCCATCAATGGTCTGCGAGGGACCCATGTGACGGCCTGCACGCTCCCATCTAGCAGAGCCACACCACACAGATGAGCTCACATGCAAGAGACTGAGTGACACGCACATCCACACGTCCAACAACTGACTCTTGCAAGAAAGAAATAATGCATGTAAAAGGGCCGCACCGTTCAGTAGCGAGGTCTAGGGTTTGGACCTCGCCATCATCGTAGCGGATGCGGTATTTCTTCTCTTTGTAAAGGTACTCTGTCAGCTGGCCTCGGTACCAGGTGTTGTCCAGAGGCCAGAAGACGTAAATGAAGGTGCCCACGCCGGTCTTCCCAAATTTCCCCATGTGTGCGGGTATATGTGTGTATGTGCGGGTGTATGTGTGTATCACACAAAGTCACACTCGTTTGTGCCCTGCATCAAACGCACAACGAACCACCCTAAGCTTGCATCAATCGCCAGGCAATGTTGCGGAATTTGTTGCATGTGTGCCTCTACAGATCAAAGCACACATCCACATGTTGGACCCACCCAACAACACACTCACTCAACAGGCTGCCACGAAATGGACACTGTGCTCTGTTTTAGTTAATTGCTGCTGCAATGCAGTGCAATAAAGTAGCAAGCTTTGATGCTGCTCTGCCGCAGCAACGCCTGGCGGCGGCAGCAACGCCATCGCCACAGCATGCAACAATCACAAGCCCAGCTGCCATTCGACTGAACAGACAACAGACAAACACACAAAGGCAAGCAACAACACTACGCCGCCGGCAGAAACTCTGCATTTCATGGACCTGCAGCACAGAACCCTAAAAACCCACCTGAAAGAGCCGATTGAAAGGGCTGGACGTTGAGCTTCAGGTGCTGGGCAGGCTCGCCGCAGCTGCGGCCCTCAGCGACGTCGACGACACTACGCCGCACCGCAACGACGACGCCGCCGCGCAGAAGCAAGCGGCGGCGGCTGCCGATGACCCAGGTCCTGTCCCCGCCCCTGTCCCCGCCCCTGCCCTCACCTAGGTCCAGCCTCAGCTCCAGACCCTAACAGCCCCTGCAGCCCCCTTGCAGGCGGCTAGCAACCAGCAGTCCCCTCAGCGCCGAGCGCCTGAGATGCGACAACCCAGGCCCAGGTCCAGCCGAGCCACCTCCGCAGCGACACCGCCGACAGCGCCGCCGCTCTGCCGCTCACTACCTGAAGCACACACATACGCACAAACAAAGCGCCAGCTTGAAGACACTGCCAGGCGCTGCGATCAGTGTCTGGCGCTCCTATCTCAGCCTCCACAATGCAGATTCGGTTAGATAATTGAAATTCCTCCATTTTTCTCATGTTGTACGGGGGGCTTAATAGGCGCGTGATTGCTGTGCGAGCATTCCTAACTCTATTATTGTGCCGAGGCTTTTTCATGAGACCAGGTCCTCCAGGTTTTGAGGACGTGACCTTCCCTCCGTTCATGCTTTACTACCCAACAAAACACATCGGGACCTCGGTCCGGTTTCTCCGTTTTGCTTGACCGATATTGGGGTCTGACTGAGGGCCGTACCGACTCTGTGTTGTCAGGCCGGCGTGCGCAGTCAAGTTGACGTGTGCGGAGCCACATTGACCGGGTCTCAGTATGAGACCGGTTATTTCTCCGGCCCTAAACGCGGTCCCGCCGGAACGCGGTTTGCCGCAACGTTGTCGCAGCGGACTTCTTCTTGGCTGACTGGACAGGTTTGTTAAGGCGACAGTACTGGTGGTTGCTGGATAAATTCATCGGGTTCGTCGCAATCAAAACCCTCAGCATGCAACTTGCAGTTGCCAACTGCCACATCCAAAGCATGCAAGCATTATCAAAGGCAGCACAACTGTGTTGAACAACAGCAGAGGGAATAGAGGAGATAGCAACAAGCATTGTTATCGTCATCAATCGTTAAGATGAGAGCTTGTATAGTGAGGTGTTATTATTATTGGATATGCGGCTATGCGGCTTATTGCTATGTGAATTAATGGCCATGTTGGTATACTATATGCACAAAAGCGCTCTCAAAGATGATGAGCGCACTACCTTTAAGCATGGGTTGAACATGAGGTTGCTGGAATGCGCACATACAATGTCATAACAAGCTTAGCGGACGTGTCATGCAAATGCTAAGGAGGAAGGCTAGCTAGACCCTATAGAATAATGAGATTGTATGCCAGTTTACCACCCCCACCCCCCCTCCCCCCCTCCCATTCTAAATGTACCATGGTCCATGATGAAGTGCCGTGCTTTATGAAATAAGCCAAACCACAGAGCCCCTCAAGCTCATGCATGAGATTGAGGCGCTCTTTGGATTACGGCGCTTCAACTCAGCAGAGCATGCTCACTCTCATCGTTGATGATGTGTATGGTATGCAAGACAAAATTATGTACCTACGAAAAGGCAAGCGCAGGGGGGCAATACTGGTAGACTTAGAGGTAGCAGGCAGCATGCAGGCGCCTTGCCCTAGTGGTGGATGTGGAGAGTGTTGGTGGTGTTGGCTAAATTGCATGCACACGTAGGTTTGCATGTTATGCATTCCCTCTTGCATCTTTGGCACATATGGAAACAAACAAGGTAGATCTCTTTATAGCGTAGATCTCAAACAGGGAGTCGACACCATTACATGTTTAGCCGTGGGGTATACCTCAACGCCTCACGAATCCAACCACAACCCATTATCGTATCTGTGCGCAGCAATGCAAGGACTTGGCATTGACATGAATAAGTGGCAGAGAGTGCACATGCTCTATCGTCAGTTAGGGGCAATCAAAGGCACATGCCCATGCTCGTGTGTTAATATGTGCGAAATCATTCAACGTGATCAGTAATGTCAATTAACGTGGGCAAGTCGTGCTTAACAAAACCCTAAACAAACCATGGAAAGCACATGTAGAAGTCTTGAACAATAAAAGGTATATAATCTTTATAAGTGCGCGTGTTAAAAGGAATATGATTGGTTGGTATATTGGTATATATATGCAAGTTGTTTGCAAATGAACGATACAAACAACGCTATTTGTGAAAATACATTCATTGCTTTTCATAGCATGCGCACGCACTTGTTCATATCTCTCTTGATCTTTCCTTTTTATGGGATATCCCTTACAAGAGGAAGCAATAACGCTTTTGATGCTATCATGTATTTATACATCCGAGCAAGTTACATGGACATGTGTGATCGTGCAGGCATGCGCTGGACTGCATTCGACATTGAAACTTCTTGTGTATACTATAGAACTCTTTTCATCCGCTTAGTTCATGCAGCAGATTGCTCCCAACATAGCGCGCGACCCCTGGGGTGACACCACTTGATGCAATGACAGCTGGAATGGCATGAAATCACATGAATCTGGAAGTGCATCTAAGATGCCCCCGATGCAAATCGTCTGCACACCCTTGTTTCAAATGCATGCATCTCTTCAGACTTATGTAAACATACGCATCTTGCATTATATGTACAACTCACACCGCAAGCTCACTTGACCACTTATCCTGCAACCAGGCTGGCAGAAAACTTTACAGCACCAAGTGGCAGCAGTCCTTGCTTTAAGCCAGTGCACTGGCTTGCATCCTAGTCTAGCATATCGATACAGACAACCAACTAACTAAGGTGTGGGGGACATGCCTGCTGACAACAGTTGCTACAGAGGGGCCCAACGCAGTCAATGACTAGCAAATAAGAGGGGTAAATACGTACAAAATGACTAACACGCAGCGGCGCATGCATCATACACAACAGACTACAAGAAATACGTGAGCGTATTGCGCTTCCGCGAACCGCCCTCGCCATATAGCTCATTCCACTGCCGCAGCTCCATCATGCTCACGGCATCTAGCGACACGCTACAACCGACCTGCATGCCACACCAATCAATTGATGGTTATCAGTAGCTGCATAGGTCGGCAAACATTGTCTAAATGAATTCCTTGTTGAGGGCTTGCTGTGCATGGGCCAAACCAGCACTGAGTGAAATGCCTGTGCAGTCATGCAGTACATTGCTTTACAAAAAAGCATATGACACACAAACAGCACACCTGATTCTTGGCCTGGCGCATGTCCTCCATACTCAGAGGGCGAATGACAGGCGGGGCCGCATTGTCCTTCACCGTGCCCTTGGCCTGCGCATCACGTCAAGTATGAATGCATGCGGTGCGACAATGCGGAATGCCAGCATGCAACAGTGTTTCGCTCACCTTCTTCTCAGCTTCTAAGATTTCCCTAATCGGCCGATATGCTGCTGCCATGCACAAGTTCTACACGGAGCAACACCCAATCAACTTGCAGATTCCAAGGCAGAATGTTTACAGTAAAGTGCCAAGTTCAACAACATGCTCGTACTTTGAGGTCGCTCCCGGAGTAGCCGTCAGTGAGCTGGGCACACTCAGTGAAGTCAAAGCCGGTTGCCAGCTCCTCACGGCCTAGGATGACCTTAATAATCTTGATGCGGTTTTCAACATCAGGTAGATCCACCATTAACCTGTGACAATGCGACCATTGCTGGTTGATAAGCGCGTATGACAGCTGCACTGGCTGCAATAGCATGGTCAAGCAGCGCACCTGCGAGGCAGCCGGCGAACAACAGCCTCATCCAAGTCAAAGGGCCGGTTGGTGGCTGCGAGCACCAGCACACGCTCCTTATCACGTGTCCGCAACCCATCCCAATTGGCCATGAATTCGTTCTTGATCTTGCGCATAGCTTCGTGCTCTCCAGGCTTCTCGCGCCGCCCCAGCATGCTATCCACCTGTACAAAACTTGCCATCAGTACCTAACTACTGGTTGATGCTTCACATGTAACAGAGAGGAGGTCCAAAGTGCCTGCTTTTTACTGTGCAGCCTTCCTGCTCACCTCATCTATGAACACGACGCTTGGTGCAATCTTGCTTGCCAGACTGAAAACAGCCTTTACGTACTTTTCGCCTTCGCCGAACCACTGCAACAGCAATCTCAATAAGCACCCTCATGCAGCTGACAACCTCTGTTGCGTACCCAGATTGCATCCTCAACAGCAGATGTATTACCTTTGATGCAATAGTTGACATGGAGATGTTAATGAAGTTCGCTCCTGCTTCGGTAGCAACTGCCTTTGCCAGCATAGTCTTGCCTGTACCAGGAGGTCCAAAAAGCAGAATACCCTTGCATGGCTGCATCAACATCAAAGCCACTGTAAGTACAGACTGACCTGGACAGATCACCACAAGCAGAAAGGAATCAACTGACAGGCTGATAAAGTATGGGCAAGCGCGACCATACCTTCGTGAGCTGTCCTTTTGAGAAAAGCTCAGGACGCTGTAGCGGCAACATCACCAGCTCTTTCAATGTTTCCTTCACAGACTCCAGTGCTCCAATGTCGTCAAACGATACGCCAATTTCGTTTGGCGGAATCACTTCCGAAAGAAGCCGCTTCTCAAACTCGTTATCCGTGTTGACATCCTTCAAGGACGTTTTCACACTCATAGCCTCATTTTGCGTGCACCGCAGAAGGTCAACGCCATGTTCAAAGGCCGACGTCTGTAAAGCAATTACAGCTGTAAGACATTCCAAAGAGCGATTGCACAAGGCAAGAAGCATTATCAATCAAATGATATAGCACCTTAACAACAAATTTGCTGTCACGCCACTGAGGGTTCGAATCGTGCATCAACTGATGGGTTGTTGCCCATCCAACAACTTTCTCAGCAGCTGCGAAGATAACACTTAATGAGGTGTAGCAAACCCAACATTGTAAGCAACAGACAAAATCACGAGAAGCGTACCTTCTTGGGTCAGCAACTGGTCCTTGATATGCACCAGCGCCATGTCATCACACTCAACTCCACAACGCGTCATGACCTGCGAACATTGCATTACATTGGTATGATTGTGCGACAAACATTTCAGAAAGACCTGATTTACCCTCACCTTGCGGATGCTCTTCCTATTGGCATCAGCTTTGAGTGTTTCCATGTCTTTGTCCAACCGCCGCTTCCAATCCTCTAAAGCATTATCACCCTGCAACAAGCTGTTGTCAACCAACATTCATCACGTGATGAATGCATATGATGCGCAAGTCAGCCAGACAGCTCACATACACGGAAACCAACCTGAGGTGGGGAGATAACAATTCTGTTGGGGAAGAGCTTTGTTAAGAACTTGGAAGCCTTGGGTTGATCCTTCACCCTTTCTTCTGGACGTGACAGCGTGTCCTGCCGACACAGTCACCATGGCAAAAGAAACATCAGTTACAAACTCCACTCCACAAAGGTATACGAGAACATCATTGCCGTACAATAATTGCAAGCACGATATTAATGAGTTGAGGAGCAGCTCACCAGGAATATTGAGTCCAGCAAGGGGTGCTTGACGAGGCTTGATGCATGCGACTGCACAAAACAGTCACAACAATCACTTTGCCATTTTCTTGTGTCTCACAGCTCCTTTGCTTTACAAAGCACGAGATCAAGAGCATGCCTTATCCTTCCTGTCGGACGAGGCCTGCGAGCCAATCACCACAACCTGCCCTTCCAACTTCTCCAGCTGCAATAAACCGCTAAGTAAGAGATTGGTATGGCCTACAGTGTGCATTTATTTGCATTTATAGGCATATGGCAACAGCGAGCATGCAAAGAGCGCACACCTTCTTGCGGAAATACATGCACCACTCATAATGTGACACGATGGTTTTCTCCACGTCACGGATGAAGAGCACTGTAGGACCTTCAGCGCTCATTGAGGATACGACCTGCAACGGAACCTCACTTACAATTCTCAACAGTTCTCTCAAGGCATGCCAACACGACTAGAATATATGTTGTCCAGCCACATGCAATGCGTGCATGTAGCCATAAGCCTATTCTAGAGCACTTCGACAGCAATACTACTGCATCATGAGCCAGCGCGTACGTGCGCTGGTTCATAATCGTAATAGAGATGTGTATTGCTTTGAAGGACAGTGAGCCGCGCCAAGCAGTAAGCGACCCACCTCAAAGAGTGTTTCCAAGCATGCCTTCTCCATATCCTCCTCTGCAGAGTTCTCTGCCCTCAAGTCCGTAACTGTTGATCAGGTCCGTTAGCTCCAATCTGTGAGTGAACTCACAACACAACAATAACTCCATACCATTGCAGAAGAATCCATGACTGTCCTCACATAGGTTCCCGAGATTTGTCCCACCAGGTATGGGACGATCAAAGCGCACACCAACCTGACAGCCAAAGAACCCCGTTAGCAGCTTCTCAATAACAGCTACACTTACACACAGCGCATATCCGGTAACCCTTTTAACCCAGCAAGCAACACTGACCTTGCGGGGATTCTCATCAAATGTCATGACAACACGACCTCTGCAGCCAACATACGGGCCCCTGCGACAGGTCGTATAAAGAAACATTGCGAAAGGAACCAGTAATGGTGCACAATAGCCGCTTGCTCACCTCATGCCAGGCGCCTCAGCCTTCCTGGATGTGCCATCCACACCGTGTAAGCTGCAGAAGTAGCTGTGCATAGATGATTGCAGCCCGGTAGGTGCGCTGGAGCCCGTACCAACATATTTCACGCGATCCCCTTTCTTCAACACCCTGCGGCTGGACCCCAACGCAGCCCGCCCATTTGAGCCACCAAGAGGCCCGCAGCAAGAGCTTGGCCCAGAATTCAGGTTGGGCAGTGCGTCTCGTGTTGATGGTCTGGCGAGCTCTGCAAGCCTATCACTCGCACGCTGGCCGGCATCCTCATCATTCGGACCCCACAATGTCATCTCTGCAAGATCATTGCCGTCCATGTCATCAGGGGCTGCCACCAGAGGTGCCATGTCTGAGAGTGTGGGCATGCTTGCCGTGTCAGCAAGGTCACTGTCCAGGAATGCAGACAACCCATCAAAAACTAGAAGCTTTGCGCCAAAGTGCCTTGCAAGCGCCCTGGTCAGTGTCTCCTGGAAAATCTCTGATCCAGCTGGCCCACTAAGCAAGATCTTATGGCTGAGTGTAGGCAGGTCATGCGTGAACTTGATGAAATCAGGACGCTTGAGGTGTATGAAACAGCTGTTGATGAGCTGGGCTTTGGTTGCTTCACTAAGGAAATACGGGAAGTCGTCCAGACTGACATCAACGTTCTCAGGCAGCACAATTAACTTGAGAAGCTCAGCTTTGAACTGTTGCTTCTTAGTCGTCGCCGCCGCTGCATCGGCTGTCGTGTCTGCGGCGTCAACTCTATCCACATCACTTGATGGCGGGCCCACCACCGTTTCTCCGCTTGCTGTATCGCCTCCAACAAGCATGACGGCCTCTTGTGGAGCTTGCTGCAGACGTGGACATGTTATAGACAGAATAACGGGGTGAAGGCAATGCGACAAAGAAACCGACCTTGGAAGCAACAGGCTGTTCCAAAATAGTTTTTGCTGTAGGTGATGCTGGCTCTGCAACTGGCTGCAACTCTGGTACTTCCGGCATCAAGGCGCGCCTACTTGAGCGCCGCGTGGGTCCTGCTAAGAGAGGAAGGAACACATGTGAGAATGACAACCCGGCAGGCACGTGACAGTTACCAGAATCCATGCACCCCAGCTGGAGCCCATGCATCCACGGAGGTGGGCACATGTAAACTCACCAGAGTGTGTTTATTTTGGGACTAGTGCGCAGGACAGACTGAGGTACACAGCGAAATTCATATACCTGGTAAAGCAGAGGTTGGACGTACAGGGTCTTGAGCCGCTTCCGTATCCGAGGGTGAGGCTAAGCACAGTGTCGTCATGCCAGCGCTCACTGGCGTAGCATCCATGGTGGCGGGATTCAGGGGCGTGCTGCCTGCGTGTTGTGCTGGTGAGCTGGGTGCTAGTGCGGACGAATAGGCTGCTGCATCATCTCGGACTGCAGCGCTGTGACTTGCTGATACCAGAACTTGCTGGAAAATCTGTGTGCCAGTAGGTCAAGGAATCACAGCTGCAACCACCAGGTGAGTACGTTGTGACCATAGGTGCGCTACGGTAACTACATGCTGCATGACATGTATCACATAACAGGTAGTTGCATGTAGAGAGCAAGATGCATGCACGCATGTACACATCATGGGGGGATACATAGCTGTAGGGCTTTGAGCCACTGAACATGATCTCATCGCCGCTTGTCAGTGACACCTTGGCTCCCTTGCGCAGGACCTTATGGTTCACTGAGAGAATGCCCGAGCCATTGAGGTTCTCTAGCTGCGCAACGTTTGACTGCACACAATCCTTGACATTTAACATCCATGATCGTAACGTACAACTTGCTGCATGCAAAAGGCGCCCAGTGTGCATGGTAGGCAAGCATGCAACATCAATGCCTGCTCACCCGATGTATTGAGAAGCGGCAAAAGCAACTTCCCAAACTTGAATCCCGTAGCTGAAAGCTGCAAACACGACTCCTTCCTATCGTAAACTGTGACCCTGTTATGTCGATCTTGCTAGGAATCTGCAGCAGCCAACATGCATTACTTCATCTGGCCATGCAAGCCTGGGGTGCGTAGTATCAAACACACCAAAACAAATAGACTTCGAAACTGTTACGAGTTGACAAGACAGCAGGATGCGTCTAGACCCTTGCCCAATTAAAGAATGGCGCATCGCAGCACTATTGTAGTAAATCAGCACCATATGTCTTGGCAATCAATAATTAACTCTGGTGCTCCCATACCCATATCAATGCTTGACACCACAACGCATAACAGCGAACCTGATTGTATTGGGCAATCAGATGGGCCCACACAGATGACCCGACAGCCGCAGTTGCAGCTGGCTTTGACATCTGTGGTAAATGCAGCAGCACTTGCAACGTATTGTTCATGCGCTCAAACATGCCTGCACACAGCTGAGTCAAGTGCAGCCAAGTAGCACAAGTATGGAAGCCAGGTGCCTATGCCATACATGCCATACAAGCTGCAACATGCAAGTCCGCACGTGTTTGTGGCGCATCCGGAGCGCGAGCAACATCTTCTGCACCACCAGCAACCAGCTCGGTCAGTCCGCCCTCATTTCCCTCAGGGGTCCTCGGCACAGCACCCTCCGCTTTCAAGTCCAACCTTTCTGCTGATGGTGATGGCACATCTGGCAGGTTCTCACACTGAGCTAAGTCCGGCTGCGCGCTAGGTCCCGCCTCTTGCTCTGTGGTTCCCGATGCCCTCTGCAATTGGACCTTGCATGAACTATGTCACTTGACAATGCGCAACGCAGCACTGGATCTGTGTAAGCACTAGCACCATCCATGGTTGACACGCCAATGCTACACGCCAATGCTGTTACATGTCACAGTTTGACCAAGTCCAACCACCACAACACATTGAATGCCGCAAGCAATTGTACGTTACAAGCAATATAAAACTGCCAAGACGATAGATACTGGTAAAAGTTAAATACACACCAAGCGCATCAACCACTGCAACTGGCAGCGTTGTTTATAAAATGGCCATGATGCAGATCTTACATAACAAGACCGTTGTACACAGTGTGCTGTGTCAGACGTGGCTAATCGCCACGTCTGACACAGCACGCTGTGCTATTGAAATCTGATTCTGAGGTGACACGAACATTATGCGGTTGTGCAAAACAACAATGATTCGGTAACACCTGCATCTACCGATGAATGCACCGAGCACACACGCTATACATCATCATGCAGCGACATTGTAACACCATTTCAATACGACAAGTTGATGTCAACAAATAGTAAATCACAAATTGCAGCATCCGCGACGTTTGGTGCCAAGGCAGTGCACAATTGGAAGCACCTTGGGCCGTTTGCCCTTGCCAACTGCAACCGCAACGCCACCGCCATCGGGCTGCTTGTCAGCTGCCTGCGCTGCGTTGCGCTTCGAAGCTCGCCTGGGCGTCGTCTGGGCTGCGGGCGGGGAGGAAGCGGCGGCGGCGGCGATGCTCCCGGCGTTGTTGCCGTTGCCGGTGCTCCTCGTGGACACCATGGCGGAGGGCCCCGCCGCCGCTCCCGGCCCCTACAAACCCTACCACCGCCCCCTTCCCTCAACGCAGAAGCAGCCTGCGCCGTACCACAGCCCTCTAACTCACCGCTTCCCCCAACCACCAGCACAGCAAAAGCCCAATTCCACCAAGCGGACACGAGTCGACCAAAGTTATATCACATCAACCAGTCACCTCGGCAACGATGACGACGACAACGACAACGACAACCTCGTCCACCTCGCCTCCGCGCCGCGTCGCCGTCGCCGTCGCCGTCGCCGCCCAGGCCAGCTGGCACGCAATTTCAGGCATCCAACCAAAGGCCCACCCAAAGGCTTGGTTAGCAAGCGGAGTTAGAGGCTGACCCAGGTGAGCCGTTTCGCCCGGCAGGTTGTTGGTTAGCTGACGTCTATTCATGCAGGCCGCGCCTGTGCGGTGCCAATAATAAACAGGACCTTCCGTCATGCATCACAAGTCACCGTTACAGGACGCTAAGCCGCGTAGCGTCATGCAATGTCAACTTATGAGTCACAGACAGTGTGTGACGCTTCACGCTTGAGTTAGTGCCGCGGCGTGACGGCCTGAATTAGGGTTTGCAAGCTGAGTCTTGGCGTTGATTTAAAAGTAGGTGGCAGTGGCGGTGGCGGTGGTGGAGGCGGTGGCGTGCTCGGTGGGGGCGGCAAGATGCTTCGGGCGTTGCCACGGCTGTCTGCACGCGGGGCTGCGGCAGCCGCTGCAGCTGCCGCTGCTGCGCCATCACAAGAGTCGCAGCTTTTCGCCGACTGGTGTGCTGTACAGAGAGGTAAGGCAGGGCTGTGCTTTAAGTGCTTGTAGCTGCTCTGCTTGCGTGTCCTGCATGCAATGCTGGTGCATGCTGTCAGTGCTCAGCATTAACTGCCTGAGGCTGGCTTGAGCGAAAGGTCGCTGACCGCCTGCTGAGTGCAAAGTCGCTTGCCCTCAGTCAAGTGTGCTGCGGGGTCATGGCATGATGCATGCACTTACCTACTACTTAGTTGTCATCACCTCCCTCTCTGCAGGCATTCCAGAAAATACCTTACAGACGCACGTGCATGCTGTTTTGTGTGGCTTCCGTTCTTGCTGACATTGGGGTTGCTACAGCTCCTGATGGCGAGCTTCATCTGACGGAGTGTGCAGAAGATGTCGATGAAGCAATCCGCATAGCTTGTGACTTGATCCCTCAGCCGGAGCCCTTCAGACAGAGGTGTGTTTTTGCTCTGATCCCCATGGCTTGCTGCAGCTGCTTTCACCCATAGCTCCGGCGATAGGCAGTACTCCCAAAGGCATCTTGTCACCAATTCACAGCCTAAGTTGTTATGTGTAGAAACAACACAAGTCTGAATCACTCTAAGGTGCACCCCATGCCGTGGTGCTTGTTGATGGTTTGATACCTTTTGTGAGCGATCAAGATGACATGCTCGTTTAGCAATGCATGCCGCCTTGAGCGACTGGCGTGAAAGTGTCCTGTTGTTGTGGTGTTGCAGTGACAAGCCACCGTACACTGTTGAACATCCCGAGGACGAGGATGATGCTCCCGATCCGGCATCCATCATGGTACGGTAAAATCGGCATTCACGTTGTTGTGTGCTGCAGCGCAAGCGATGAGCTGATGTTAATGATAGTGGGGTGGCCGTTGACAACTTGCATGTGTTCATTGCATGCAGGTTCAGGCGGAGACGAGCATGCGCCACCGCAACTTGGTTCAGGATGAAAACTTTGTGAGGCTGGTGCGCTCCTGTGTGATGGACCCACAGGTAATGTTTGGGTGCTGAGCTTTTCCGCACCTATTACAGGGGCTTGATTGCCGTGTAGTTATTGTCACCACTTGACAAGCCAGTTGTAGACGTCGTGTGGATGTCATGCGTGACTGTTTGCGGGTTTTCTGCATCTAATATAAACACTCTCACGCAGCTGACAAGTCAAGTTAAAACAGTGGCATAGGGTCTAAGTATCATTGTCATTGGAAGCAAAGATTGCCAGCTTTGTGTCATAGGCGGTATCGAGCTGCACACACCTGTGTCTGCTTCTGTGTGTGCCAGCTGCACACACCTGTATCGCATGCACTATGCGCTTAGTTCTTGTGATGGGGACACACACTTGACCCCGTGCAGATGCAACGCGCGTTCTTCGAGAACCAAATGGTTGTGGAAACTCTTCGCCGCATGCATGCGAGCCGCGCAGAACAGCCTGCACCCGTCCCCGCCATCACAGATGGCTCAGAGAGCCGTGTACATATTGAAGATATCCCAACCGCAAAGCCTGTTCGCGAATCGCTCCTCCTTCGTCTTCTGAACTCGTTCAAGAGTATTCTGTCCGCCTTATTTGCGCAGCCTAAGCCTAGAACCGACAAGAAGCAAGACCCGAAGCAGACGGAGGCTGACGCAGAGTCGATGTATCAGGAGATGCTCGCATCAGCAATGCTCTTCGCCTTCACTGCTTTGGTGGTTTTGATGTGCAGGCGCTTCGGCATTGTTGCCAAGTAGCTCTGCCCTGCTCAGCTGCCGCGTCTAAAGGAGGCAGTCAAGCTACTGCAGCCATCTTTAGTCACGGTATGTGTGTTCTGTGCCAGCAATGCGGCATGTAAATGTAGCAGTAGTGTAATATGCCATCGCTGTCAAGCAGCAGTGTGGATAGGTGTGTAGCTGGTTGTGCCCTTCACCTCCCGGCATTTGTCAACCTTTGTTCATATTTGCGGTCGTTCGGACATTAGCATGTATATGCTCCCTGGTGTACTAGTTAGAATGTGAGTCTGAAGTGGAGCTTCTCTTGCACACTGTAAAGAAGTGGTGGTGGCTTTTCAATGCGTCTTGCAGTGTTCATTGTCCTCGCTTCATGGCAGTATAAAAGAAGGTGTATGTGGTGTCGTGATTATGGACTCTGTTGTGCCCAAAAAGTTCAATCACCCCGTCGACACATGTTATAAGTAAGGAAACTATTTCTGCCCAGGAAGATTTCACATGCTGCTGCCTACCCACGTGCTTGCCCTACTGCATGAACCCCCGCCCCGCTGCATGCACATAGCTAGTGCACGTAGGCAATGCCCCTGTCCCAGCCTTGATTGAGCAGTGCGCCAGCTGTTTCTGCGTGCCTGAGTGTGCTTGTGTATGCTATTTAAGGCGTTTGCATCAGTATGATTGGAAAGCCTATATGCATCTCAATAATATGGGCAGCAAGTCTTGACCACAACCCACATCAACATCACTACTAAGCTGCGCTCATTGGATCTATAGCTTATGTAGATCCATAGCCTCCATATATAAAGCTACTGTACCATTTGTTATGGCGTTGTTGCATTGCGGTATGGATCTTGTGCAATCCCCTTGAGTGGCAACAACTGTGAGTTTCACAAGTGAAGCAAACTTGATGGCATCAGCCTGGAAGAGAACAAGCAAACAGACAAGGTTGGTAAGCAGTAGGGATGATTGGAAATAGGCTGACCTCAACCACCTTGCGATGCACATACCTATTAGTGCAACTTGCCGTGCATACGACTATGACAAAGAAACCCAAGTGCGCAGGGTTCCTCCCTCATGTCGCCTGCCGTAGTTCTTCAAACATGACACTCAGCTGCTGAATCTGAGCAGTAACCACAAATGACTCAACTTTTGCATGTGCATGCAGAGTACATGTCTTGACACAACACATGTCCACTACACGCGCACATGCAGATGCACATGCATTGCACACTGGTTTTTCAACCAGAAGACATGTGTGATACCTTTGCAGCAGAAGACTGCTTCTGCTTTTCCATAGCAGCGAGCAATTCGCGCATCTCGTCTTCAACAGCACGCACTTGGGCTTTGCACTCTTCGCTGACTGATGCCAGCTGTGTGCGAGACACCTGTGCGAGCACATAAAGCGAGCTCAGTAACAACGCTGCAGTACATATGGGTTGTGTTATTGATAAGCCCAATGGTAGTACCTCAAGCTGCTGTTGAAGCGCAGCAATGGCTTCGTCTTTGGATGCGATCAAGCGTGTGTTGGCGCTTAACTCCTGCAATGACTCACATTAGCCAAGCCAAGCATTCATGGACACAAGGTGAACGCACGACTCCTCGTGACAAGGACGAAAGGTGTGACTGTAAGGTCAATCTCAGAGGCCGAGCACACGCTTATACGAGTCGAGACAGACTGCAACAGGAGTCATGTGCACTACATGCATGCATACAAGTGCATGCGCATCAACCAAACCCACCCCGTACCTCTTCGATAGCCTTCTTAGACTTGAGGGCCTCATCGCGATCATTCGTGAGCGCCTTCTCTCGCTGTTCAAACATGCCTTTGACACGGTCCACCTCCTCGCTAACATAACTGCTCAAACCACCACGGCCATTAGCAAAGCAATCATCCACTCACTCTGTGTTGCCGAACCAACCAACAAACCAACCTGAGCATGTCATCTTTCTCCTTGAGCTTGGCTTTGAGCTCCGCCACAGTCTTGACAGCATCAGAGCGTGCGGCTCTTTCTTCACCCAACTCCTCTTCCAGCCTCGCAACCGCTGCGTCCTGCGCCTCCAATTCGCTTCGCATTGCACGGCCCTGAGCACGAAATGATCTAACGTTGCAATGTGTGACTTACCGCCAATCTGATACATGCAAACACCCAACACAACAATGTTGGCGTGGAGTGCTTACTTGCTCAACTTCATCGTGCAAGCGTGCGCGCCACTCTGCTTCGGCCTCAGATGCCGCTCTGTTCGTGGCATGTGCAGCTTCACGCGCCTGCATGATGGTGCAGGTAAATGGATGCATGGATGCCTTCTCTGTCATCATGCAAGTGAGCGCACACGCACGCATGCACGCACTCGCGCGTGCACACACTCAAATGCGTTCAGCCACCCACCCACGCATGCACGCAGACACGCGCAATGCGTACGCAAACAACTGCACTCCCACCCACGCACCCACCCACGCGCACACACATGCGCACCCACGCACGCACACCCATGTACGCACACCCACCGAGGCACGCACCCAATTGTGCACACACACACCCACGCCCCTACACACATGCACACACGCACAGCCACTGACACAAGTTCACGAGCATGCATACACAAACGCACTCACACTCTACCTGGCCCAATGCCGCTTTGAGCTCCGCAATGGAGTCGTTCTGGCTGTCGAGCATCTTGTTCTTCACTTGCAACGCATCATTGAACTCGCGCAGCTGGTGCCTGAGGCTCTCGCAGTCGGCTTCCATCCTCTTCAAAGCCTCCTCAGCCGCCTTCACCTGTGTTGGCACGTCACACACGCTCACACACATGCAGTTGTTTGAGTACAACATGTCATTGATGAGCCTTTGGCGCGCACGCGTGCACACACACACGCACACGCACACGCGCACGCGGACGCCCACGAGCACGCCCACGCCCACGAGCACGCCCACGCCCACACCCACGCCCACGCCCACGCCCCCACCCACACGCACACCCACACCCACACGCGCACGCGCACACGCACACACGCATACATACATAGAAGGCACCAACAACTTGCTGTAATTAACTCAACCTTTGCGCTGCACGTGGCTTCGCTGTTCACAAGTTCCATCTTAACAGTCGCCAGTGCGTTCTCGGCCGCGGCCGCGAGTTGAGTCTGCTGCTGCAGTTGCGTCGTCAGCTTCGCTGTCTCCGCTTCGGTGGCTGACAGCTTGGCGCGGGCGATGGCGAGGTCCTCTTTCAGCTGGCGAAGTTCCTGCAGGGTGTGTGGGTATATGTGTTTTGTCCACGTGCACGCACGCGTAGTGAACAACACATACACATGAAATCAACTTTGAACTCACTCACCCCAATAGCGGGCTCTGCTTCTCGCCGCTCACGTTGCAGCGCCAATATGCGCTCTTTCTATGATACACACATAAACGATGTATGTGTGTGCATGTATAGACAAGAGTGTTGAGCTCAACACCCACACCCACTTGTACAAGTCCACATGTTCCATTACCTGTGACCTGACGAGTTCGTTGAGCTCGGTCAACAACCCCTTTGCTTGTTCCTCCTGCGAATGTGAACACGTGCATGGTTGAGTCATTACAACAGCATGTGGTACCAACGTTGTCACAAGGGACGCACCTTGTGCGACGAGGACGCCAGCTGGCGCCGAAGCTCCGACACCTCGCTCTGCGCCTTGTCCAAACCCTCTTGCAATGCGCGAACCGCGTGCTTGTGCTCTGAGCCAACCAACAAGAGTACGATTGTGTGCGTGCCCACGCAATTGTGTGTGCATGTGGGCGTGCGAGCAAGTGTGCGTGTGCGTGCATCCTGTTGTTGTTTGCGTGCGTGTGTGTTTGTGTGTCTAAGCGGGTGCTTGCATGTGTTCATGCGATTGCACGTGTCAATGAACTTGTGTGTGACGACAGTTGCCAAAATCAGCAGCCCAATGTCTCACTTACCAAACAATGCTTGTCGCAACTCGGCTTCCGTGTTGGCAACGTCCTTCTCGAGTTTCTGCACGGTCACGCGCAATTCCTTCTCCACGGCACTGCGGGCCCGCGCTTCCATCGTGAAGCTTTCGCGATCCGCCTGCACACGCGCACTGCCACAAGCACAGGAGGGCGTGTTACACTCACAATCATCATCACATGCGCAAGAGTAGGAGAGTATGACACAAGCACACATGCACGCATGCACAGAGACCCACACACGTAATCACACACGCACGCACACGCATACACACAAGCTCATGCGCGCGCACGCACGCACGCACGCACGCACACGCATGCACACGTACTCGTGCAGGTGTTGCTCGATGCGTCGTCGGTCCTCATGCGCGAGCGCCAGCGCAGAAGCCAGCTTCTGCGTCTCTTCTTGCGTGCGTCCTTCCCGCGCTCGCAACGCCTCCTAAATATGTCCAACCTCGTGTCAACACGCAAACAACACGTCCTCATCGTGTACGAAGCCACACAACAGCAAAGACAGAGCCCACCAGCTCGCGCAGCACGCTTCGCAGCTTCGAGCGCAACGCATCCACTAGTCTCGCAGTGTCTGCGGCCTTTGCTTTCGCGGCTGCGAGCTCCAACTCACCCCTTCTCACCTCCTCCTCGAGGTCCTGCGATTGAGTGCATGGTTGCCAATGTTGATCACAGTGAGGACAAGGCACGTGCGTATGAGCGCCCGCGTGGGGACTCGTCCGCGTACACGTGTGCGTGTGTGTGCGTGTGTGTGGATGTGTGTGCCTGTGTGTGCGTACACAACCGCGTAGCACCCCAAAAGCAACCATACAAACGAATGCACGCACCTTTCTTTGTGCCCGTGCGGATCTCACGCTCTCCCTCAACCCCTGGCACTCCTCTCTGAGCGCGTTCACCTCCGGTTCGCTTGCGCGCGCGATCTGTGCTTGGGAGTGCGCATGGCTGTTGCTAGTCATCGTCGCGATGGTGGATGTGGCTGTCGATAGCTGGGTCTCGAGGCGGCGGGTGGAGAGGCGAGCCTCCTCAAGGAGTTGGGACTGAACCTGTTGCCGTTGTCTGTTGGTCGCTCCAATTGGTCGCGATTACACCAAGTAGCAATATGTGCGCGTGTGCGTGTGTGCGTGCCTGTGTGTGTGTGAGGGCGCACGCACACACCCGTGCATATGTGTCCGTGCGTGTGCGCGTTGTGCGTGTGACTGCACAACAATGTGTGTGTCTGTGCACGCGCGTCGCGACTGTTAGTGCACAAGCCTATGTGTCTACGTATGCGTGAGTAGTTGCATATGTCCGCGGGCATGTATGTGTAGAAACGTGGATGCTAGGTGGTGTTCGCACCACAAGGCGGCTTTCGAGGTCAGCAATCTGCGCCACAAGCCTCTCGCGCTCCTTTCTCCTCTCATCGTCAGTTGCCTCATTACGCTTCGCAGCCACTTCCATAACCTGCCACACACACTCCTCCTTCACACATGTTGTTCCAACCCACACAACAGCCACCCAACACGCCACCTGCGCCAGCTGTTCCCGCAGCGTCTTGGCGTCCTCCTCCCCCTTGGCCAACCGTGCATTCGCGGCAGAGAGGTCGCGCTCGAGGTCGCGACGACGCGCGGCTTCTTTCCATAAAGACGCCAGCTGGCTGCGCAACTTGTCCACCTGTGCATGTTGGTTTGCGTGCATGTTGGTTTGTGTGCATTATGGTTGCATGTTGGTTTGTGTGCGTGGGTCAGGTTGATGATTGCACAGTGATGCAACGAACCTCAGTTGCGAGCTGATCGATTCGCTCATCGCTTTCGTGTGTTGGGGCTTCTGCCACAATAACAGCGTCCTGCTGATGGCAGTACAGACATTGAGCGAAGGTGAGTCATGAGCTGACTGTGTGTGTGTGCAGGTGCAGGTGTGCAGGTGCGTGCGCGTGCACATTCATGCTTAGGTGTGCACGAGTGTGCATGCGTGCATATTTTGTGTGTGTGTGTGTGCCCGCACACATGCGTGGATGAGCGAGCGTGTGTGTGTGTGCGCACACGCGCTTGTGCACGATGGTAAGTACGTGTGTGTGCAGCCTCAATGCATATATACAAAGCGTACCTGAGCTGTTTGCGCTGCAGCATCCGCCACGCCAGTGCGCTTATTTCTGTCAGTCATCTCTTGCACCCCACTCCCAGCTGTCGCGTTCGCAGGCGCTACTGCGGTGCCCGTTTGCGTCTCATCCGCAATAGACTTTGCCGTCGCAAGCAGCCGAAGCACGCTCTGCTCCAACGTGTTGATGCGCTTCTCGTAATCTGGCGTGGCGGGTTGTGGTGTGGCTGGTTGTGGGTGTTGAACAGCCTCGGACGTGGTGTCAGCATGTTGTTGTTGTGTTGGGCGTGTGAACAGGCTGGAGAATGCACCCGTGCGCACATTTGCACCCGTGCGGGTGATGCTGTTGATTCCTGCTTCGGCATGAACGCCTTTGTCTTCGGTTACAGCGCCTTCAAGCTGTTACAGTGGTCACCATGTTTGTAAGCACATTAGACCCACATACACGCATGCGCGCGTGCGAACAAGCACGCACTTGTGTTGGCACGCCATCGAGATAAGCGAGTTGCGGCAATGCGGAGCACACGGCATCGCGATAGGATTGAAGTCTGCACACGGGGTTCTCGCTCTCGTTGTTGTTGTTGGAGGAGTACGTAGAGGGCGAAGACAATAGTAATTCACGCAATTGTGGCAGTCCCGCAAGAGTAGCCAACTCCTGCGCAATCACACACACACACACGCAACCATCAGTGCAAGCCAAAGTCTACACACGGCCTGCTCATGACTTCTCGTCGTCGTTGTTGTCGTCTTTGTTGTTGTTGTTGTTGTTCTTGTTGCTGTTCTTCTTCTTCTTCTTAGTCTTGTGCTTGTTGTTGTTGTGCATATCACTCACACTCCAGCATGCTCTCACCCCCAGTTCCCTTATGCAGTTGTCTCTCAGGTCCACCCGTTCCAGCGCTCCCCCCCGCAGCTCCGTCAGTTCCGTCACGGCGGTCAGTCGGTTGTGTGCGAGGAGGAGGCGGCGGAGGGAGGGGAGGGGGGGGAGGAACGATAGGGAAGAGAGGCGGTTGCTGCGTGCACGTAACTAGCAGTGTTAGGGGTAAACAAGCTTGGGGTTGCTTACGGTCTGCTGGTCATGTTGCACTGGCTGTGTCTCTGTAAGTGCGAGCGTAGAAACTGGTGTAATGTGCTACTGGCAACTGCGCGAGCAAGCGTGCGTGCGTGCAAGCATGCATGTGTACAGCACACGCCCAGCGCGTTCACGTGTGCGCGCATGTGCATGTTCAGTGCGCAACAACCAGTTTTGTGTGTGTGTGCGCGCGTGTGTGTGCGCGTTCGCATGCGCCATAACACGCACACGCACATGCACACGCACACACACACTGGTTCACAGAGTACGGCAGTTGGTTGTTGACAGTTGCAGCGCTGGTGTTCAAACGCTTGTTACGTGAGCTTGTTCATGACCAATCAACTGAACCAGCCAACAAAGTGACTTAATGAGATTGTCTCACCTTGAAAGGTTGAGAACTGTCAAGCCTTTGAGAGAGCTCAATCCTTGCAAGCTTTCAATTCGGTTGGCTGATAGGTTCAGCTCGTTCAAGTTGACCAGGCTTTCCAGCCCCTCTATTCTGGTCAGAGCGTTCCCGTGAAGGTTGAGCGTCCTCAAGTTGACCAGCCTGGGCAGGCCTGCAAGCAGGCGGCGGCGGCATGTAAGGGCCTGGCCAGTCAGCTGCTTGTAGCCCAATGCTTCACAGACAGGCTTCAAGCACGCACCTGCCACGTGGCGAAGAGAGACGAGTCCAGCTGCTAGCGCTCTGACTTCAGTGACGTCCTCAGCTCTGCGGCCTTGCAGAACATCAAGCATGCCTTCCCTCACACCGAAGCTGCCGTCGCCGCCGCTCGTTGGCCTGGTGGCCTGGACTGCCTGCGTTTGCGCGGGAGAGTCAACGGGTCACCGCATACACAAATTGCTCCGCTGCTTGGGGCCCTCATGATTGAAGGCTCATGTAAGGGGGTATGTGAATTAACTTATTGGCAAGTTACCTTAATTACTAGGCCATGGTGGCAAAAGTCGATACCAGGCAGGACAACATAGCATCTATGCAGCCTTGCCATGTACAAGTTACAGCGCTGCATAGAACAAGGTGACTTCATATGCACAACCATGTAAGTAAACACCATTTAAGTAACACTCAACAACGCAACAAAACGCGTACGCAGCCGCTGTAATGCATCTCGTGGTGAAGAGCTACTGGCAGAAGAATTGGCACTCCGCACGTCATGCTCCTTCATACCCCTCAACAAGCAATCATCGGTCCGGCAAAAAGCTGCGCTGTGCAGGATTGCACGCAAAAGGACTCTGAAATTTTAATTATACATGAACGCATACAAACATGTAGTTTTTACATGTTTTTATGCGTTACAACTTGAATTTCATGAACTGTTTGTGAATCGTTTAGAGTCATCCGGATGTGATCGAATGCGCTATCACTCTCAAATAAACAGTTTCTGCAAGTAATTATATTGATGTACCGACGGAGGTATGTACAACACTACAACTTGCCATTGAAGCACACATTAGGCTGTTTTATCATCCTACTTGATAAGCTTAATTATGTGTACAAACACAAACCTTTATCGATATCGATACCGCTGACAACATTCAAGAACCTGAAAACCAATAAAACGCAGCAATCTCGGGAACGTCATGAAGAGCTGGCCGGGTAGAAGAGAAGTTTCACTCACCACATTGGTATCAGAATTGCAAATGAGCAAATCATAATTGATTACTGAACATGTCAGCAGCTGCGCCATGCCAAACTGCGCACACGAAAACACCTTGCTTAAGCGAAAGCTTTTGCCCAAACGTATACGAACATGAACAAAGCGCTCAACGATGTTCGGAGCTACTGGATTGCTATTATATTTTGTGCGCTACCACCCCTGAGTAGCGCCACAACGGTATTCAACTATTGCAATTGCGACACAATTGCTCTGATCAAACGAAGTTAAAATTCAAGCAAACTATCGTGCAAGCAAGTTACTATCCATACGTTTGCATCTATATGAAGAACAAAGTTACAAATAAATAACATCGGTTTAAATTGGTTTGCACACAATGATTTGCCATGTAGCACACAACTATGAATATACATATCAATCATTTTAATTATAAACCACGTTTATAATATATATTAAAGCGCGAACAACTTTAATACACCATATGTGATATAAATCTTGCAATACAATCTTGCATTTGTTCCAACACTGATTAATGCATACATTCAGGTAGGAGTACATCAAGTCCCCCCCGGAGGATGTGATCCCACACCCACACCCACACCCACACCCACACCCACACCCACACCCACACCCACACCCACACCCACGCACGCACGCACGCACGCATGCACGCTGTTATAAGGCACAAACATGCATGCGTGTGCACGTTTCAACCATGCACATACATGATCACGCATGTTCGTATGCTCATCNGTCACTACCGTGTCGAGATATCATCCGTATCGACACGCACAGGAATCTTTTGGATACCCACGCCGCGAGTGTCAGTTCCGGCAGCAGGTGCCGTGTCACGCGTGAACGGCTCGTGTGCGTCATGCACGGTGCATGTCTTTCTTCAGGTCCGACCAGCAACCGGGTTTCGAAGAACGCAACCAGGACTCGGACAGCATGGCCTCCTCACTGAGGAGTCCTGATGTAACTGTAGCTACTCTTATGAACAAGATGAAGTCCCGTTGACTCAGGAACCTTTTAGGTTGCAAGTAGTAGACCGTAGCAGACAATCCCAGGACAACAAGCGAGGCGACGGGCCTATCGTTACAACCGTATTTAGCGCAAAAGCGCTCGCGTTACGTGTTAACCGGCGTGCGTGCGCACGTCAGATCGTCATGACTCACGCACGCATCATCATCAACGACCCTTCCGCTGGGTCAGCTTGCAGCCGAGGCAGCTCCGATTGTTATATATAACTATTATAGTTCCGTTGGCTCATGTCCTATAACAAGGGATAGAATCTTTGTGCTCTACCGATACCGGTATAAGTCACAACTTTGTCTTATCAAGCTGGCATTGAAGGTGCGCAAGCACTGGCGTGGAGTGAGGAGCAGGCGGTGCAGGTTGCAGAGCTGCAGGCGGGGCAGGCGGGGCAGGCGGCGGTGCTGGTTGACAGGCGGGCAGAGGCTGTGGTTTGCTGGAGCAAAGCCAGGCCTAGCAGGAGAAGGACAAGGAACAGGAGTAGCAGGAGAGTTCAGCGCTGGGTGTGGGTTGCTGGGAAGGGTCAGAGGGGATTAAGGCTCACAGACGGGGCAGGCGCGAGAGGTTGCTGCCTCAGTTGATAGGTAGGGTTTGGCTATGCGCAGCTGTGTCTGTTTTGTCAAGGCCTTCAACGTCTACGGGGTGGTTGCGTTCCGCTTTCTTGTCGTGCACTAAGCTTTGCCAGTGCCCCAGGGCGTAAGTATACAGGGGTATGTTCCTAAGTTGTGAGCGTCTACGAGACGATTGCCCTCCGCTTGCTTATTTTCTTGCTTGGAGCTTTCCAAGGCTACCCAGGGTAGTCTGTGTACAGGGAGTCCGTTGGGGATGTTCGGGTAGCGGGTTAGGCCGTCAGGCAATCCGCTGCACAGTCACTAGAGTCCTCTTGATGGGTGCGCCGTGTTCAAGAAACGATTGCTAGTTGCGCTTTGTCAGCTGAGGTTGTTACATCATTCTCGCGCTGTCCATTCAGCGCAAGCTTTGTTTACGTAAGTCAGTCATTTTGGAGCTCTGCGCGTCGCCGAGCGTTTCGTTCACCTGTTTGTTGACCGTTCTTCACTTGATGCGTTCTCTGCCCGTGTTTGGTTGCTGTCAACTTGTCCGCTTTTGGTAACAGCTATGCGCAGTTGTTTTGCTGCTGTGAGTGCTGGCCAGCTGCCGTCTTGTGCTTGAGTACTGGAATGATGCCTATTCCTGTGCACAGAGACACCAGTGCTGAACTTCGGTGAGGGCTCTCCCCGCTGTACATATTACCAGCCTTCATACGCACCCGCAGTAAGTAGCAGTGCAGTGTCTTCACTCAAACCAGCATCTTCGCATGCAGCTTTCTTGAACACAAACATGTCGATTGCGTAACATTGTGTATCACTCCTGCAATAACACGTCTGGCTTGCTCTTGCAGATGGCTTGTTTATCGCCAATGAAGCTCAGGGACTTGCAGCCAATGGCGCCATTCAACATGGTGGTTCGTAGGCCATCTTTCACATCACCTCGCAGCAAGCTGGAGCAGATGGAGGAGACTGGTTGCTTCTCCCCACCAGCGCTGCAGCTGCCCAAATCTTTTCAGGATTGGCAGCAGGGAGCCAATGAGTCTCATATGGAGCCCCCAAGTGACAGCGCCTTAAACATGGATGATGCCAACAGCTTATCTCGCAGCGTGTAGTAGAGCGCTCTGCTCTGCTGTACCCAAAGCAAACACCCTCTGTAGATATGCATTGCTCGTGTATTGTATAATCTCACCACTACTGACCGGTGTATTAGTAGGAGTTACGCTAGTAGAAGTATGCTAGTAGGAGACGCCATCATTTGTACTTGCCGTTGCTTGCTTCGGTGCGGGGATGTGGCAGTTGGTCGTGAGTGATGACACGCATCTACACTTGTGGTAAGGTAGCTGGATCCCACATTGTCAGACCATGGACAGTCCTTCATAGTAGAGATGACCAGGTTGTTGTCATCGCGCCCCTAGTGCTTGCGAACCGCGCACTGCAATAAAATCTTGCTTAGCTTGGCACATTGCCCTGTAATGACATTGGATTGTGGCTAATAGGCTTGTGGTCAAGTGCGTTGACCACGTCAGTGCATCATTTACTTGAGGAATCACTGATGGAACACATGGTTGCAAACATTTGTTAACCACTTTGTATATCACATGCGCGCCAACCCGAATGACCGGTATATTTGAGGTGAACTTGAATGACTTGATGTGAAGCGCTATATGCTTACCCACATGCGATATGGGCTCGAAGAGGGGATATGTTGCATTGACAGCAAGATAGTGAAACTATGTGAATCGAAGGTTAAGTTCGTTTTGCGATGTATGGTTTATTATGGTTCAATGTATGAATGCGCCTTTGATGCAAAAGTGGTAATAAGGCATTGGTAAATGCAACCAATACGTAGCAAAATGAGTAATATGAACAATTCTTTCCTTTTCAATGCCATATGTGGATGGTATACTCAAAAAATTGTAAATATTGCATTGTACGATACATGCAAGGGGCATGTATAAAGAGAGCAATGTAAACATATTGACGTTGATATGTTATATAGCCTTAATGCGAAATCATCTAACAATGTGGTCGTCAATTTGATCACACTTCGAACATAGCAAGTGGCTTTACCATTTATGCACGTACGTTCTTTCAATTTGCATCAAATGGTGTATGATAAAATCTGTATCAAGTGCATTAACGATATGTAAATGTGATTAATATTGAATACAGTTTATATGCAATGCAGTTAAATCATTTTCTATATGTAATTTTTTATCAATGTGCATAACATGATTTTGTAGCTGTGTTGTCTAAGCTTTATTCTTTCCCTATACCCTATGATACTAATCATGTGTTGGAATGCATCAACATTACCACGATATGTCTTACGCGTGAGCCATGCATCACCTTGTTGAGATGACCTACGGTACCAAGTTGCATAATCCTGTGCGTCATCACCATTACCACACTGCTGCAAGGGCAGAGCAACTTTCTCTCAAATAAGGGGGTAGTTTGCATTGCCGACTAGCACACCTCACGACACACTGTGCACGAACATGACGCTTTCCCTGCTTGGCCCATGCATCCCCAGGCTGGGATCCCAGCTGACCCATCAATCCCCACTTATCACTGGCATGGAAGGCCAAGTGTCAACCGCCTGCATAAGCACGCCAGGCTGACTTGCACGCATGCCGAGTCATCAAACACCCCACACAAGCCTGCCTGCCTGCCTGCCTGCCTGACATACCCACACACACACATATCTGACCTCCCCTCACACACCTCACCCTCCCTCTGCCTGACAGGGACATGACTCACCTGAGGTGTGAGTTTGCGAACAACACCACATCCCCTTTTTGACAACACCATCAAGATGTGCGTGTGCTGTCTGCCTCCAACCTCTCCACACTACTGCTTAACAACGACACCTGCATGCAACCACCTTCCTTCAGCTTGCAAGCAGACACGAGCAACCCCCCCTCCCTTGCTGCTAAGTTGCTACCAGTGTGAAGAAGCAGAAGACCAACAACCCCATCACCACCAACAACACCAACAAGATGGTGATGAAGGACTTCAACGGCATGAAGGTCCTCGTGACCGGCGGCACCGGCGGCATAGGTCTGGCGACGGCCAAGAAGTTCATGGAGAAGGGGGCCACCGTCGCCGTCACGGGAAAGGACAAGCAGGACGTGGACCACGCCGTCAAGAACCTCGAGAACAAGGCACACGGGACAGGCGCGGGCACTGCTGCTGTTGTTGCTGTTGTTGTTGTTGTCGTTGTTGTTGTTCTTGAAAGAGGTTTAGTGACGTGCATGCGAACTTACAGCACATCAATGCAGTCTGGATGCATGCATGCATTGTTGTTGTACAGAGGCACTTGCGTGAGCACTTGCACGCTTGCGCTCGTGCATGTTCTGCTTTGTGGCAACAACACATGCACTGGTCGCATGCATGTGCATGCCTGCATGGTTGCATGCACGTGTGCATTTCGTTGCCTGCAAGCTTCAGTATCATGTTGCTTTGCGTACTCTTGTGCTAGTGGCACTTTTGTTGCTGTGACGAGACTGCCCCGTTCTGCGAGTGGGCTGACGTGGGCTTTGTGTCATGCGTAATATTCATGGAAGCAGTGGTGGACTTCTTGCACCAAGACCATGACACCGTCGAGAACGCCCTCAAAGGCATCCCAAAACATCTGGGCGGACTCGACATCCTGGTGCGCTGCGTGCGTGTGTGCGTTGCATGCAACCACAATCACACCCACACACGCATGCACTGAGTAGCACGCATCTTCCTGTAGTCAACTTAACTGCAGAGAGGTGACCAGCCGGCACATGCATGCACTCGCGTGGGAGCGAGTGCGTGTGCGTGTGTGCGCATGCACACACACGCACACTCCCGCTCTCTCCCACTCTCACCTGTGTGAGTGACACCCCCACCCCCACGTACTCTCTCCCACCCTTTCACTCACTCAGCCTCACACTCTCCTCCCCAGGTGAACGCAGCCGGCGGTTATGTCCCCGGCGCCGGCGGCCCCAAGGGTCTCCTCCCCACGATGAAGCTGAACCTGATGTCGGCCTACATCGCGTGCGAGGGTCTTGTGGAAGAACTGAAGAAGAGCGGTCGCCACCCGTGCATCGTCAACGTCGCGGACGCCGTCGGGGGGAAGATCGTCATGCCGAGCACGCACACGAACTACTGCGTGAGCAACGGAGGAGTGTGCAAGCTCACGGGTGAGTGGTAGAGACAGAGTGTTACGAGTACGAGAGCAGAGGTCAAAGAGAACGCCATACAATCCCTATGAGTCCAGTAAGCTTCTGCTCTATACATGTACCAAGCATTGTCTGTTGTCTATGACTATGACTACGGCTACGTTGTCTATGACTGTCCTATGACATCAGCTGCTGTTCTACCCGACTTCTACGGTTTGCCTGTTGCTATATGACAAATGCCTGTGACTATGACTGTTCTATAAAGTGAGTGATTCAATACTCCTGATCAAAGTCAGAGTCTGCTTTCAGCTATGATAACCATGCATCTGTGACTGGTTCTGACATACTACTATAGCTTTGTTTCCCATTCCCCAGAGTGTCTGGCTCTCACCTACGCCCCTTCCATCCGCGTCAACTGCATCTCCCCCGGCTTCACCGAGCACACCGGCCAGCTGCTCACTATGGCGGGCGGCGACGAGGGCAAGGCCAAGGCGCTGGCGGCCAAGAAGGCGAAGGCGACGCCGCTCGGGAGACTCGCGAAACCGGAAGAGGTGGCGGAGGGGATACTGTACCTGGCTATGCAGACGTACGGGACGGGGCAGAATATCGTGCTGGATGGAGGAGCGGGACTCACGGTGAGTGATGAGAGCTCTCTCTGTCTTTCATTCTGGCATGCACGCGACAACACACAGTACTGCATTGCAGCATGCGCATGCACACGCGCGCACACACACACACACACACACACATACACGCACACCGTGTCACACAACCACCCCCACTCCCGTGCGCTCGCTCGCGCGCGCGCGTGCGTGTTTAAGAGAAGTACATATGCACACACTCTTCATGCCGCTGCCTCTTACGCGCGTGTGTGCACACAGAGTGATAATGCTGACATGTTGTGTGTTCTTGCAGAACTGGTACAACCTCCCGGCTCAGATCACCCCCGACTAAATAAAGGAAGGAAGCGCTACACAGTCACACCTGCCTGCAGCCATCTCAGCAGGTACACCACTACTCCTCTGTTTTTGTAATTGGACACACATGCAAGCTGCGTGTGGGCGTGTGATTTGACCAGGCTGATACTGTCTTGCAGGGGTTGAAGTGCGTGCTTTTGTTTCAAGGTAGGAGCCATGTACATATGCTAACAACGTGACGTAGAATGCGACTCTGGTACATGCAGATGGGTGGTGAGGTGGTATGGGACCCGTGCGTGCATAATGCTTGTACGGATGTTGTAGTGCATGCAGTGTGTTCGTACCTGTGTATAGCGAAATGTGTACCTGTTCGTTGACACTTCTATGTAATACATAATGTTGTGCATGTTTTATGCGAGTGTCATCTCCTTCCTATTTGATCTGTGGCTTGAGCGAGTGCAACAGTTTACGAATGTTATGCTGTAACCCCAGGCAAGTCTACCTCATAGACTAAGTGTTGAATGCCGTGTAAACAGCGCACAGCGAGATTTGCCTGCAACTTATATACTAGCTGGTGGGATGTTTGATGTTTGGAAGGGGTTATGAGAGTGGTGTGCATGGTGGTGTGAACATAGGCTCGCGCAATGTTCAGATGCGGTATGAATAGATAAGACTGGTGGTGGTAATATGAGATGTGGTAATGCTCTGATCTGGATGACGATAACCATACTGTAACTGCATCTTGAAGAGATGAATATAGCAATAAATAATAAATGAAATGCACAGGACTTTTGGGAAGTTGAGAGCATGCATTCTTAACAGGCCGTCATATACATGCCACACATACTGACCCTCATCTGCTAGTTCAAGCGATAGAATCTAACCCCAGCCACTGACACAATGTATGCAACTACGCTCACGACATAATGTGTCCATCATATGCAAGGGGATTCAACCCTATAGCTCTATGCTACCCATCCACCTACACATGTGCATTCAGAGCGACGACAATCATTACTCTCAACTACCCTGCGCAAGACAGCGCAATACTCTACCAAACCAGTAGGGCACACAATCAACCAATCCCTTTCCAAGTGCAGCGACTGTCGTAGCCACCTTGCCTTGACAGCAATGCAACGCACCCAGACATCCTCACGCACAGCTCTTCACGCGCGTGTACACATGCATACAACACAACAATCACCAGCCTTCAGCAGTCGTGTCATCGTCGCCAGCGCTCCAAAACTCCGCCACTTCGGAGTGGTCACCCGCCGCCTCTTCGTCATCATCCGCGAGCACGTGTGCCTGCGAGGAGTGCATGCCGTGAAGTGGTCTGCCAATGACAACAACACATATACGGACACAAACACACGCACGCGCGTGGCACAACAACGGTACCTGCTTGTAAAGGGCGGCGGTGCGCGAAGCCTGCTGCACAGCCACCGCTTTCGGCCTCTCGAGTTCCAACCGCATTTGCGCACAAACCGCATAGAAACCTGTGTGGAGGAGGAGTTGTACAAGATATATTTTCTGCAACTGAGATATACAAACAGTAACGACTGTCACATGCTTGTGCGTGCGTAAACAGACATGTGCACGCGCATGGGCATCATTGTGCATGCATGCGTATGTGTGCGTGCGCGCCCCAATGCACGTGCACACATGTGTAACAACAAGGCAACGTACCTGCGTCCATCTCGCCGTCGGCAGCACAAGTTGTTGCAAGGAAGGCCAGTGTGGCTTTGTTGGCCGGTACGCCCGCCTGCTGCATGTCTGCAAAGACCGCGAGCGCTCTTTTGACTCGTCCCGCGCGGCAACACACCTCGATCAGTGCCTGATACACGTCCGCATCGGCGGCGAGAGCACATTCGTTCCCGCCCTCGCACGCCAACACGGCCTCCTTCAAGTCTGCGTACACGCGCATGGCCGCGTCCACGCGCTCCGCACGCGCCAACGCGATGGCGAGTGCGCTCAACGCAAAGGCGTGGACACGCGGTCGCCCGCGCCAACGCAGGGATGGCGAGCTGACACAACTAGTTGAAAGCGTGTCCACGTTGTCGTCGAGAGAGCGGTACAGCCGCAGAGCCGCCTCGGGTTGGCCAGCCCGCGTGTAAGCCGCTATCAACTCAGAAGCGCTCTCCCTGTTGGGATACGAACCACGCCTTTGCAACTCCTGAGAAAAAAAGATGAGTAAGTGCATGTGAGGTTGACTTCAAACTGACAATAAGACAACTTGAGCAAGGTGCACAAGTGGCTGTAACACAACTCAGCTAAGATGACTGTGTGCATGCTTATACGGAGTGCAGAGACCAACACAGTATAGCACGATATGACCCACATGATGGGCTACATCATGACTGGGGCTTGGTACATCTGTACTGTATATGTGGCAGACATGCAACATACACAGGTATGCTACAGACACACATGTATGGAAGCATGCCCCACCTGCTACATGTTCGCAAAGCACGCCACGCTTTGATACAAGAGCTAAACTCTTCTCATGTCGACTGACACACTGCCGTGCCACGGACGACACAAGCATACATACACACGCAAGCATGGTCGCGCCTTACCTCCCAAAGTACTTGCGCCTGGGTTAGCATCCCCGCCCGCGCGGCCGCGGCCACGACCCGCGCGACGGTGGCTGGCGTGGGCACGACGCGCAGCGAGCGTTGGAGCGCGAGCAGACGCAAGGCGCGCTCGACGTACGCCGCGCCGCCCTCGCGGAGGAGGGACTGAGTCACCTGCCAGAGCGTCGCAGGAGCGAGACCCGCATGACGGGACGCGAGCTGCACAACAACCGACATCGATGGTGTGAGAGTATTGCATGTGCATGTGTGTATAAGACGGACTAGTGTCGGTTGTGGTTGCAAGAAACCATTAGCCTAAGCCTAACGTAGTAGGAGCATGAGGCAGAGATCCCAAGAATGATAGTCACTACGTGCACACGTGCACACACGTGAGCGCATGTGTCTATGTATAGTGTGCATTTGCCAGAGTGCGTATTTGTGTGCATACACACAAAACCAGCCCAACTACGCGTGGGCACGCACGCGCCTCTCTCACCCAGTTTGACCCTTGCGCCTGTACATACCTGTTTGACCAGTGCGAGCGCATTATCCGTATCCCCGACCCTCGCGCACGCATGCACGACCCTTTCGACGCACGCGACCGTCGTCCTCATCTCTCCCCCATTCTCCTCAGCCTCTCTTAGCACCACCGTAGCGGAGTCCGCGGCCGCCTCGCGCGTGGGGTTCGCGCTCAGCAACGCCGCGTACGTGCGCTCCGCGGGACGGACGCCGGAAGCGCGCATGGCGTGGAAGACGGAGAGAGCGCGGGCGCGCATGTCCGCGCTGTCCGACTGCATGCACATGCGATTTCGTGTAAATCAGCGTGTGTCTGTAACTATATGCGTGCACGTGTGTATGATAAAGTGCGTATATGTGTGCGTGCGCACGCGCACGCGCGCATGTCTGCGGACGTGTGCGTGCACGTGTGTGCATGCGTGCGCGTGTGTGCCCGTGCGTGCATGCGCGTGTCTGTGTATGTGTGCGTGCGCACGCCTGTGTGTGTATGGGCATTGGACAAACCCAATATGAACGACAAACACCTGTGCGTTCACCACACCTGTGCGCAAGCGCTGATGAGGGTTGTGTATGTCACAACGTCAGGTTTGATGTTGGCGTTCTGCATTTCGTCAAACACCGTGCACGCTATCTCGCCTGCGCGATCCTTTGCACAAGCGTCCAGCAACGCCCTGCAATCGCAGCAACACAGGTATCATATCGCGACCACTCACAACCACTTTCTGGAGGTGTTGCGCGACTGCATACCCGTAAGTAAATGGTGTTGGGGTAAAGCCCGAAGCCAACATGTCTTTGTACACGCCAAAAGCCCGCTCGCGCTGCCAAACGACAACGTCAGTGTATCACAAGCCACAACTATCCAACAATGACAACAGCGACGATCACGACGACAACAACAACAACAACAACAACAACGCAAGAAACATCACGCGTACCTGGCGAGCCGAAGCGCATGCATGGATGAGTGTGTTGTACGTGAGCACGTCACGGACTCTCATCCCTCGGTAGACCCGAAAGGCGCGCTCGAGCAGGCCGTGCCTCCCGCACACGTCCAGCAGAGCGTTGCACACAACAACACCCCACCTCCCCCTACCCTGGTAAGAGATGTGTCAACCACAGCACAACAACCACGACAACAACCACACACAGCAAACAGCACTACACACCTCATCAAACGCGGCCAACGCAAAGTCCACGCCACCAGTAGCCTTGCACGCCGTCAACAATGCTGTCATCGCATAATCGTCCGCAGCAAAACCCTCTGCTCGCATCTGCCTGTGTGAAGCGACCTGAGCGCGTGCATGTGCATGTGTGTACACATGTGTGTGCATACGCATGTACGTGCGCTTGTGCATGTGTACGTGTGTATGCAATCGCAAGCGCATGCGCATGTGCAGCATGTGAGTAAGCACATGTGTGCATATGCGCCTGTGTGCGCGTGTGTATGCCCATGGGCATGTGTATGCACATACGTGTGCGCGTGGCGTGGGTCTCTGGTAGTTCACACACGCACACAACGTACTTGTACGTGTCCACAACACGTTGAGGCACAGGCAGTCTCTGGTACGCTGTGAGCAGAGCGCTCCACTCGCCCGCGCTGCGAAGGCCGCCCGCATCACGCAGGTCTTGCACCACGCCATCAACAAGCTCACCCTGTCGACGGCGTCATAGTGTCATTGCGTGAACATGTTGTGTCGTATGATTAGAACGCAGGTGCCTTACTGTAGAGTCTGCGTTGGCGCAGAGGACCAACAATGATGTGAGGGCGTGGTGCGAGATGGTTTGCACGCCCGACCGCTTGTGATGTTGCCATGTGTCGAGCGCCCACTTCACGTCAACAGCTGCACAGACGCGCGGATATTTACATATGTGCATGTGCGCACGTGTGTGTACATGTGTGCATGCGTGTGTGTGCACCGACAGACTCACACACACGCATGCGCATGTGTGTAATTGTGTTCGCATTGGCAGTAAAACACACGGGCATATATGCATGCGGACACGCACACACGTGCACGAACAACTGTTGACGTCACAACCTTGACAATACGTCGCCTGTCGCATTCCAACGACAGCATTACCTTGTGCTGCTGCAGTGTAGAGCGCCACGTACGTGCGTGCAGTGGGCACCATACCGCATTCCAACATCTCCGCAAAGAGGGCTTTGGCCTGGGTACTGACTCCATGAATTTGTGTTCTCCCTGCCAACGAGCAACAAACAAACGTGCGCTGCACCCGCTAACCTGCTCGGATGCACCCGCCCGGCCCAGCGCCCCGAGCACAGTGTTGTACGTCACCACATCCGCAACCATCTGCATGGTTAATTGCATATGTGTGCATGTGCATGCGCGAGTGCGCACACGTGCGCGGGTATGTGTGTGGGTGTATGCATGCCTGTTCATTCGTGTGGCCATGCGTGTGCATTGCGTGCGCCTCTGTGTGTATGTGTGTGTGCGCATTTGTTCAACGAGACAGTGCACACACTAACACTCATAAGCATAGCAAATCGTCTTTGTTGTACTTGGTACTCGCACGACAACAAGTACAACCATCGCACAACATCGCAAGCCTACCTCGGGCGCTTGCATCCGTCGAAATGTGTCCATGACATCCTCCGTCCTTCCCACCCTCGCATACGCCGTAACGAGCGCGTTCCAGCACCCGATATCGCAACATCCCGCCTGTTGGGCTCGTGCAAACACGCTTTCGGCGGTGCTGACATCGCGCGCGCGGGCGGCCGCAGCCACGAGGGACGAATAAGCGGATCGGTCGGGTTTGAGATTGGGTTGTTGTTCGATCCAATTGAAGGCGCTTTGAGCTCCGGCCAAGTCACCCGCCTGATCACGCGTATTTATGGCGCGTGAACACACACATACATAGGCTTGCGTGCATTGTTTGGACCATATTTGCCTAAATGTAGGGTTAAGCAGGGCTGTTGCTGTCTTATGCTTATTCTAAGCCTAGATACATGTATGCTTAAGCAGAATTTGAATGAATGAGCTTATATAGCCTGTTATGCTTATATGTATAGCCCTTGCTTGCCTGAGCTGCGGCAGATATCAACGCCGTCACCCGCTTCAACGCCACGCGCGCCGGCCACGTCGGCAACAAGGAGAGCAACCGCACACCCAAAGACACGTCACCGTGTTGACCGCACAGCTTCAACACGTCCTGTGCGAGCACATACACATAAGCAACATTGACATACCATGCGACGCAAGCAACTGTCACTACTGCGCATGTGCAAGAAGAAAGAAGCTTCAGCACGTTCTGCGAGCACAAGAAAGCAGCATTGCCACAAGGTGCACACATGCGATGCAGCAAAACAGACACATAGCAAATGCCACTCTGCATGTCCCACCACAACAACAACATGCAGTGCACACGCAAGAAACGAACGAAAGAAAACAATCATCCGTTCAGCACACATGCAGACTTGTACGGTAACATAGATGGCAACGTCCCAACATAAGACAAAAGTTCAGAAGCTGGTATGGTCGTTGCACATAAATTGCCATTTGCAATGAGATAAGCAAACTGTATGTAAGCGGGACGCAGCATACACGACACACACGCTTCATGACATGCAGAATGGTTTATGTGCTGGTTGGGAAGCTTGACTTGCATCCGGCTTGCCACTCACTCTGTAGGGCAGAGAGAGTGGCAGTGAGCTGGCTCCGTGTGCAGCCACGTGGCGCTCCACCGCAGCTACGCAGTCCGCCGCCGCTCTCCTCCTCAACCCGGCCGACAGGGCGTCCGCAAGCTGATCGCTGGGAGAGACCTGCTGCTCCTGCTCCTGCTTCTGCTCCACCTCCTTCTCCACCGTCTTGGGCCTGACGGTGATGGTGGCGGTGCGGCCTGGCCAGACCGGCCTGGCCACAGGCACAGCGGCAGCGGCGGCGGCAGGGGTGGGGCGGTGGACTTTGCCTCTCCTGAGCTGGTTCTCCTTCGCTTCACCCTGACGGCGACGCACAGGATGCAGCTGCGGCCGCCCTAGGGCCTCCCCGACCTGCACGCCGACGCCGACGCTGACCCCGACGCGGGCAGGCGCCACGTGGCGCAGCGCCATGCAGGCTGCCGACGAAGGCAATGCTGGCAGTCATGTACCAATGGTACATGCACTTGGGCCCTATGCTGCGCACGATGACGAGTTTGCAAGGTCATGACCCTTTTCTGGCCATGTTGTTGCCCGTGTCATGAATCTTGTGCATTACCGTGATCCCCCCCCCCCCCCCCCTCCCCCCCGAGATTGGGGACGGGGGGCTTGGTTTGTGGGCCCCCCCCCGTTTTACGGGCAATTCACATCTCTAGCACAACACCCCCATTGAAATTACGGGGGGGGGGCGCGTTGTTTGTAGGGGGGTATTAGATGGAATACGGTACACTAAGGCGTAGTAAGAGTCGAATCCAAAATGCAAAAAACCCAGCTCCACCTATACGGAGTAGCTCAGATTAAATCCAACTTGCTGATCTACAAATGTGAAGCCTTTAAGTAGCCAAGTTGATGATTTTCACCTTGGGAGGGGGGGAGGAGTCAACTTTCATGACATCAATGGTATGAAATTTATAACGTGTATAATCTAAGCTTTTGCTCACATTTTGAATTGTATTGCGTATCGGCATTTGCCGCTGTAAGACGGTATACGAATTGATGTATATGATATGATGTGCTTCAAATTGAAGAGCAGGTACAAGAGCAGAGCGGCAGCTGTTGATGGGCATTATATGTTTCACGTGTGCTAATAGTCCTACTACTTGTGCGTAGGGCGCCTGGCCAGTACTCGTTGAAGGGGCTCTCCCCCTCATTGTATGGAAAAGG
>RHPI01003389.1:826467-851765 GCA_009103225.1 Chlorokybus atmophyticus
CCCCGCTCATTCTATGTGTGCGCGTGCGTAAGTGGGCGTGTAAGTATGTACATGCTAGCTTACGTGTGTACAAGCATGTGTGCGCGTGCGCTAAGAGTTACGCCGCATCGCAGGTCCAGAGTCCACTTGGGACAATGAGGCGGTGGCAAAAGAGGGTGAAAGGGCGCTCGCAACCACCAGTCACGGGTTGATACCGCGGGCGCTGGCGTACCTATTCACCCGCATACAACACGAGATATCACAGGTGAGAGATCTTACTTGTATGCTGGCCGCCATGTTGTTGTGTCAACACCTGCTACCAGCTGTTAATCTCGACCTTGTTGAACGTGTGCATGCAGACCAAAAGCGAGCTGAAGTACACGTGCTATGTGTCGTCGCTGCAATTTTATATGGAGGACCTTCACGACCTTTTGCAACCAGAGAACACCAACATAAGTGCGTCTGGACCTTGCCTTGTTGGTTGTGATTGTATCATGTGAGTTGTTGAGTGTTTGCGTTGTTCAACAGAGCTTAGAGAGGACAGGCACCAGCGTGTGCACATCGATGGCGTGAGCGAACTTGTTGTGAGCACAGCCGAGGCGGCCTATGCAGCATTTCGCACAAGTAAGGCTGCTTGTACACACACATGTACGCACACATACGCAGATCACGAATAAAAGTGAGAGTAGAACTGAAAATGTATGCGCAGGTACGGCGAATAGGAAAGTGGGTTCTACAGACATGAATGCCGAGAGCAGTCGCAGCCACTCAGTGTTCACTTTGAAGCTGGAGTCCGAGATGACCGGTGCGAACGGCGTCACCAAGAAGCGCGCATCGCGGTTCCATTTCGTGGACCTTGCGGGGTCCGAGCAGCAGAAGCACAGCCACGCGCAGGGACACCTGCTCAGGGAAGCGGGGAAGATTAACAAGTCGCTCTCGGCACTCGGCAACGTGATCAAAGTAAGTAGTCACAACGCAAGTTGGCTGTGATGCAACAACAACAACAACGACAACAACGACATTCTCACAACGTGCGTGGCACAGGCTCTAGTGGACAATGCACAAGGGAAGGACCGTCACGTGCCTTACAGAGACTCAAAGTTGACCCACATGTTGAAGGTGAGCTTTGCCACGTGTTGGGTCACATCGCACGTGCATGGAAGATCTCTCTCTTGCACATATGCTGATCTTGTCGTGTCGGTTGAAGGACTCTCTGGGCGGGAACTCCAAGTGCGTAATCGTGGCCAACATCGCCCCGGCTGCGCTGTACCTGGAGGAGACAATCAGCACACTGAAGTTCGCGCAGCGTGCCAAGGAGATGAAGAACGAAGCGGTTGTCAATGAGGACACGTTCGGCTCCGTACAAGCAATGGCGCTACAGATACGCCATCTCAACCTTGAACTCGCTGCCCTGAAACAAGGTTAGGAGTGTATTTGAAGCATATGTTGAGTCGATTACATTGCGTTCATGTTGTTTGTTGACAAAGTTGTTTTGTGTACACAGCATCCTCAGGACCAGTTTCAACTACAGGCACCGGCCAAGCAGCGGGTATGTTGGGTTGTTGTGTCGGTGTTGTTTGGGATGTGACTATGTGTTCATGATTGACCCATACATTCTGTTCAACAGAGGTTGTGGAGTTGAGAAGGAGAGTGGCAGCACTGCAGACGGCCCTCGTGAAGGTGACGAGCGAGAGTGACAGCGCAGAGAGGCGTGCTGTCAACGAGGCAAGACGCCTCACCGACCACGTGCAGGCTCTCGAGGAGAAGTGCTATCGCCTCGATCAAGCTCAGCAAGTACGCGAACTCATCACAAGCTTAATAACGATGTCATGCCTGATTGACTTACGTGTGGCGTGTGCAGGCGCAGAAGATGATACTCAAGTTCCGCGACAACATGATACGCAAGTTGGAGAGAGACAAGGAGAATGTCAATGGCAACGTGGATGCTGGTAGCAGAGATGCGCAGATAGCTGCCCTCCAGGCAGAGATATTGCAGCTGAGGAAGCAAGTTGAGTTTCATCCCGACATTGTGCAGTACAAAATGGACAACGACAGCCTCAAAGGTGAGCAGTGTTTGATGCAACACACCCAGCGATATGCAACGCACGGGCACGCACACATATGAGATGCGTGTGTGTGTGTTGGGCAGAAAAAGCGCAGCAGCGTGAAGAGCAGCTCAGGTCCTACACTGAGGTGGCTTCCGAGCGCAAGCAAATGCAGGATGCGCTCAGAGCACTCCAGATGGAAGTGAGCATTGCTCTGGAGGAGAAACTGGCTGCCACTGAGAAGGCTGTCACCTTGACTCAAACGGTAAGCATTGCGTGTGTGTATCACATTGCGCGTGTGCGTGTGCTGCGGGTTAAGAACTGGACCCTGTTAGATACAAGAGATGGACGAGAGGTGTCACAAGGCTGAGCATGAGAGAGAACAGGTGCATGTCTTGCCTTTGGGTAGTCTCGTATGCTAATGCTGTTGTTATCCTGAACTTATCCATGCACACCAGCTGGCTTTGAAGCTTGAAAGCGTGCGAGGCCAATTGCGCGAGACAACGGCAAAGAAAGCGAGCTTGCAGGTTGCGTTTGACAACCAGGTTGCACTTCAGGTATAAAAGTCGCTTTGACATTGTGTTGTTGATGACTATCAATATTATGATAGCGTGTGCATGCGTCGTATTGCAACAATGGCTGGCACGTTCACAGGAGGAAATGCTGGTCAACCTGGAGCAGGAGATATCTGAAAAGCTGCAGGTGCTAGTTAATGCTTAACTCTGACTCTGCATGAGTTTTAAAAGCACCCATTATAAAGCTCCTTTGTCTCTGCCTTCACACAGGTGACTGCTGAGTTTAAGTCTGTCGCTGCAATTGCCAACATGGTCCCGACCCTTGAATCCAACTTGCAGGTCAGCTTATTGTGCTGAACAACACCACAACAAGTTCAGCACAACAACAGCAGACCAACTCATGCTCTTCAGGTTGCCTTGAAGGAGAAAGCGACGCTCGAAGAAGACAGCCACACTCTGCGAGACCACATCGACAGTTTAAGCCACGAATGCGAGACATTGCAAAGTGATCTTGTTCACGTCACGGTTGATGGCATCATCCGTCGTGTGGTGGATGCTGAAGAACACACCAACTATGCTCACGAGTCACGTGTGATGCTTGTTTACGAAAGATGGAGCAACGACGAATTGCAGCTGTACTGCTTAAAGCTGTCTAGTGAGTAACCAGCTGTTCAGTTGCTGTGTCTCTGTGCATGCATGAGTATATGGTGTGTGTGGTATGTTGATGACGTGCACGTGCAGGTGAGATGGAAAGCGTGCGCAACAATGCAGCGGCCTCTGCCAACATTGTTGATAGAGTCATGGTGCAATGTTCGTGTCTTGAAGCCGACAACATGGAGATGATGGACGAGCTTGCGCGTGTCAAGCTCACTGCCAACACCCTTGGAGATGATATTGAGGTCTCTGAACTGCAGCAGTACCAGCAGTGACTGTGCAAGAAATGGTTATGTTGGCATGTTGGGAGGTGGGGATGCTCATGCACGAGTATGTTCTCAGATGCTGGAGGATGCTTTGGCCAAAGCAACGGAGGACAGGCGCAGCGTGGAGGAAGACAAGCGTGCGATCAACGCCTACATCCTGGAACTGGAGAGCGACAAGGTGCTGCGTGAAGCCAAGCTGGCGTCTGTGGTGGCGGACCTCGCCACAGCAAGGACCCAACTAGATGCTGTGGTAAGTGTCTTTGCCTGGTCAATGCACGACAATGATAATGACGATAATGAGGATGAGGCTGAGGATGGTAATAACTTTACAGTTGCAGCTGGACACACGCATGCATGCACGCACGCACGCACGCACGTGCACACCTACACCCACCCACCCACCCAACCACACACGCACACGCAGGAGGAGGAGCTCGAGGGCGAGCGTGAGTGCCGTGAGGAGTCTGAGGCCCGCGCCTCCAATCTCCTCGAGGAGCTTCAGGAGCGCGACGCCGAGGCCAGCGAGCTCGAGTCCGCACTCGACCACGAGAAGCATGGTCATCAAAGCACCGTGCAGGCCCTCGAGCATGCTGTTGATCAAGTTGTTGCTTTGGAAGCGGGTGTGGAGGAGTTGAGGGAGAGGTTGGGAGAGAAGGAGAGGAGAGTTGGGGAAGGGGAGAGGAGAGTTGTGGACATGGGACGTGAAGTGGAAAAGTTGAGAGGGGAGGGAGAAGTGTGTAAGGATGCGCTCGAGAAGGCGAGAGTGCAGCTGGCAGGCGCTTTTGCAGGCATTGCTGGCACGAGTTTGAGGGTACGTGTGCGTGTGTGTAGTTAACCAAGTGCTCCGTCTAGTTGAGCTTGCTAAGCTCGCTGTTTTTTTTCCTTAGGTTAAGTTGTTGCAACAAGAGGTTGTGTTGAAGGACAAGCAGTTGAGACACGCCGCTGAGAATGTGCACACTGCGTATGACCAGCTGCTGGAGCTGTCCACGCACATTGACGCCTTGATAGATGGCAAGGAGAGGGAGCTCGCGCATCTGCGGCAAAATTGCATGGTGCGTTGTCAACATTGACCGATTATCACGTCATGTGTGTTGCTCATGCATCACATGTTGTGCAGGCGAAGGACCGTGAACATAGCACGATTGTAGAGGTCATGCGCGAACAAGCGCATAATGAGGTTGGTAAGATATCCAGAACAATGAAAGAAACTGTTGAGCAATTGATGGCGAGGCTGGATGAAGTTGGCGCAGAGAAGGATGTCTTAACGATGACTTTGCAGGTATGTGGTACTATGCTGCATAGTCCATGCAGCATGCATCTGATGAGCTTGACACTGTTGCGTGCACGCAGGAAGCACAGAGTCAGCAGGACAATATTGCATCAGATGCATCCGCTCGCGTTGAAAGCTTACAGATGCAGTTGAACATTGCGCACGCCGACAATGAAGTTATGCAAGTCTCACATCATGCTGCCTTGGAGGAGCAAAAGGCGAAGTTTAAGCAGCTGGAAGAGGATTGCAAGGAGCTTGAGGTAGTGTCAAAGGACTTGTTGACGCAGCGAGATGCACTAACAAAGCACTTGGAGCGCGCGCATGCGATGAGGGTACCGGTTGAGAGGGAACTGGAAGAATCACATGCAGCACTGCAGGTAGGGTGCTCTGCCCTTCTCATGCTCTTTCTCTCGCACATGCCCGCACGTATACACGTACACACACATGCACACACATGCACAGGCGCTTTGGTACATGTGTGAGTGTGGTTGTAGGCGAGCGCACACATGCACACACTCTTGCACACCTCAGCATGTACGAGGATGTGAGCGCACACACGCGCAAGCACGAGCACACAATTTTTACACGCTACTGCACACAGGCACTGGAATCGCAGCACAGCGACGTAACAGCACAACTTACAGACGCGCATGAGCAGCTGGTCAGCAGGATCGCGCAGATAAATGAGGCATGGGAGGCCGTCGTTCGGTTGCAAACAAAGGAAGAGGACTGGCGTGCAGAGAAACAGGCGTTGGAGCGCACTCTGCGGGAGGAGAGGGCGCGATGTGCTGAAATTGAAAATGATGCAGCAAGTCTTTGCAAACAGTTGGCTGAGGCTGAGATATCGCAAACCAGATTGAAGGCTAAGCTTGTGGAGACTGCGGCTGGGCACAAGGTAGGTCTTCACATCTGTTGGAGTTGAGACAACTGCAACGTTGTTGGATGTTTCCCAACACTGCAATGCTGGAATGCAGGCTGCATGTGAAGCAGCGGATTTAACAACAGCCAAGTGTGAACAGCAGGCACGCACGATCTGCAACCTTCAGAGAGAGGTGGGGTTGTAGATGGGATGCGGATGGCAACTCCTTCATGCTGCAAGTGTAAACAGCTCTTGTCCGTCCACTACAGGTGGAGGATGCTAACAGACAATCCAACCAGCTAAACAGTGACCTCACACAGGCGCAAGTTGCAAGAGAGGTACGACGCACTGCTCGATGAAGCATTGCTGGAGTTTTGCCCAGCAAGCTTGAGAGTGCTCAACTGTCTGGCTGCGCAGGTTGCATTGAGTGCAGAAGAGGCTGCCCTCGCCTCGCTTGCAGAGAAGGGGGCAGAGCACGTGAGCATGTGCAGCAAACTGCAGGGTGACATCTGCCACAAAGCCGAGCAGCTGGCAGACCTGCAGCGCGAGGTAGGTTGTGCAACGCAACCACGCATCCCAATCCCTTTTCCCTGGGTATACAAACATTGCGAACATGCTTGTTTGTTGCAGTTGTGCGAAGTTGGTGCAGCCAAAGAGAGCGTGGAAGCCCAGCTGGCGCTGGCGCGCGCAGACTATGGACGCTTGGCTGCGCAAGTGGACTTTCTCTCTGGACAGCTTCAGCAGGCAAGCAAGCTGGCAACAACCTGTTGTGGACACATGAAACACTTCCTTCATGTCCTGATGTTGCGTACATTGCAGGAGAAGCGTGCTGGTGAGGCCGCTTCAGCGAAGATTAGAAGTCTTGCTAAGGAACTCGACGTGGCACACGCAAGGTAGTATGGTAGTATGCATGATCAACATGAGGTTGCTTGTGTCGGCAGTTGTTGTGCCATGTGTTGACTGTCTCACTCTTCCCCCACAGTACCAGGTGCGCGGAGGACACGCTGCTGGAGGCGTCGGCACGCGTGCAAGCGAGTGCACGTGAAGCAGCGATGATGAGGGAGGAGTGCGCACAACTGCGAAGCAGAGTTGAGAAAGACAAGGTGAGGCTTGCTTTGCGTGTGGTCCCAGTAGGCGTGTTGGCAGGCACGCATTGTTGACATTGCATGGCTGGCTACATACCTCCATCACGCCTACCGTCCTGCATCCCAAGTCTTGTCTTGTGTTGCAGGTGCAAGTCATTGAGATGGAGCAGCTGTTGCAGGCTTCCAACACTGCAAAGGTCTGCTGCAAAGTGACTTGCCTCACTCTCGGTCACCCGTTTAAGACGAGCATTGATGATGGGATGGGGTCTGACTCCAAGCAATGGCATACACAGGTTGAGTTGCAGAACAGACTCGATGAGGGCCTGAGGTCGCTCTCGGAGGAGCATGAGCGCTGCGCTCATCTTGCTGCGAGCAATAAGGACCTGGAAAAGAAGCTGATGCGCGCGAGAGGCGAAGCAGACAACCTGCGCAGCGAGTTTGGCCAGGTATGGAAGCCATATGTGTGCGTGCGTGCGTGCGTGCACGCATGCGCGCGCGTATGTTTGTGCACACTTGTGTGTGATGGTGCGTGCATGCGTTTACTTGCTTTCATGCAGCCAGGACTGACAAACAACATTGGGTTCAGGTTCAGGAGCGACCCGTAGCATTGAGTCAACACAGCGGCAGGGATAATGCGCCCAAGAAGGAGAGGAAGGGTTCAGGCAAGATGACGCCGGTAAGCTTGCACTGTTACGATGCCCTACACATCCATGCGGTTGTTGCGTGTGGAGCCAAAGCGATGCGCGTACACAAAACTTGCAGTGGGCCTGTTTTGCAGACAAATCCAGTTGAGTACGTCGACCTCACGGCCAGCGACTCGGACAGCAAAAAGAATAACGGCCGTGGGAAGGAGAATAAAACCAACCAGCGTAACAAGTTCAAGCAGTATTTTCCTGCCCTGGTCAAAGATGAAGGAGCTGAAGACAAGTGCCATGTTCGCGATGATTCGTCGGACAGCTCGTCACTGGGAGCAAAGCTGAACAGTTCCACAGGTATGCATTGCTACAACTGAGCTATATGCAATTTAGTGGCATGTGTAGTGGAATGACATAAGTGAGGCAACTGTGTTGTGTCGTTTTGCAGATGGCAAGTGCATGGGTGAGGCACGGCGACAACCCTTCTCCAACCTGCAAAATACAGCAACAACCGAGCGAGGGTATGGTGTATGATGCTCTCAGTGCATGCTCTTGACAAGCTCTTGCAGCAACACAGTTCACTGTTATGTGTATGCTTGTGGCGCAGCTTCTTGTCCTTTAGTGATCACCTGTGGTGGGAATGCAGGCCAACAAAGGTGTATAACCTTCGTAGCCGTGGACTCCCTCATGCAGACGAGTTGTAGTGTTTGAGTGGTGATAGCCTTTGTTGCGAGTAGCAAGCACAGACTGTACATTATGGCGTAGATAGGTTGGTTGTGTCAGAACAGAGCAAGTTGTATGCACGTATATGAGTGTTGAATACGTTGTCATGTTTCTATGCTCGTGCGTGCTGCAAAGGTATGACAGTTGTGGTTGCGTTGCCTGCAAGCACGTCCTGTGCATTTCGTGTGCATCTTTTGCAGGCATTCTGGTCTGCTGCATGTCGTTGGTGCTCATGCAACTGGCATGTTCATTTATTTACTACATTTACTTACTCACATGTGACCGACTACTGGTAGGCTACTACTGGAAGCACACCGTCCCGGTTGCCAAGAACTGCCTTGGTGCGTGAGGCACAATGTATGCTCTGGTGCGCTGCGCATGTCATTGCTGTGAGCTTGGCGATGGTGTGTTTGCTGCATCAGGTAGGACATAGCATCTCTGAGTTGCTTGTTCATTCACCTCACTTAACAGTGTAACACATCATCCACTCATGCAAAGAACTGTGTATACAGCACCACCTATCGTAGTGGCTTGTTGACGCACAGTGTCACCCTCTTTGCTCAAGTGAGTGTGTCGCTTTCTGCATCAGATAGTGCAGACTGTATCCGGGGATACATCTCTGTGCATTCGTTATCACTGTCATGACATAGTGCGCACACAAGCACTATTATGGTGAGTGGTAGCAGCATCAACAGACAGTAGAGCACAAACACTCTACCCCGCATACACTTTCACTTATAGACTAGCTGTATGAGCAGGCCCACCCCGTTCTCTCCAATAGACGAGGGTGACCTCAGCAGCCGGAGCCCAACCTCCAATCTCACCTACGAGCGGACTAGCGACGGGGGCAACGATCGCAGCAACAGAGGCTCGCGTTCTGTCTCCGGCTTCACTCCATTTCGGCCTATTCCTCGCCATCGAGCTTCCCTACTATCATACGACAGCGACGACTATAAGATGGAGTCCTTCAGCTCAACCACATCCCTACGCTTCTTCGGACGTGCTGGCACCACCTCGCTGAACGAATTTATCATCAAATTCCATTCCAAAATGCGACGGCAAGCTCTGAAGAAGAAAGACTAGTTGAATCAGAATTCTTTCCACATTGGTACTCAGTACCCTGAAGCACACGATGTCTAGAAGTCTGTTGCTGAACTGCATCGAGTTAATGGCTATGGCGAGCTCGCCAGCACCATAGCATCTGTCCGTCAATGCAAAGTCCAGCAGCCGTCGCTCCACCTGCCACTCCAGCTGCAGTCATCGGCTTGTACATAGCTGCTATCGAGAGGGCAGAGGAGGAGGAGGAGCCTGAGTTGGTAATCGTCAACCTGACCCCTGCAGAGATTGAGACCAAAATGTCGCACGGCGAGCTCAGATCCTGGACCGTTCTGCTGCTATCTTTGCAAAACAACGAGCTGCAGCCGTTGAGGTGGGCACGCCTCTACCTCTGCCAACACCTGGCTCTCGTGCGGGAAGCAGTGCTTTCACCCTCGAGTCAATTGCATTGCGTGCACCAGCCATTACTGTAAGTGCTGCCATCTCTGACTCTCCACTCATGGACTTATACGCTGCACTTCGTCGCACCTTCCCACCTGAGACCTCCAGCAAAGTGGATGAGCTGAGACGGTCTCGACGCAAGCCCAACGAGGACCCTCTACGCCTGTACTCCAGACTGGAAGGGCTGTTGAAGGACACTGACTACAAGATCGTCAGATGAGGCTGCTGCAGTGGTGTATGTTAATGAGTTAAATGTGTTGAAGGTATCACATGGGTGATGCTTGTATCCGGTCAGCTTGCCCTCCACACAGGAGTCCAGAATCGAAGGTATGGGCTGAGCACGTGAACTCCGGACTTAGCAAGACGGTCGAGCCAGGACGGAATCTGGACCAGATGCTGAGTGGAGCGTTGGAAGAAACCGCGTAGCTTTGTGGATACGTAAGCTTAGCAAGCGTGGCGTAGCTTGTTGGAAAGCTCTGGTTGTAAGCTAAACAGCGCAATTAAAAGCGCATAAAAAGGCTGAGTATTGTGCACGCGGTGCTTGCAAATGTAGACGTGTGTAGAAACTGGCGGGGTATAAAACCCCTTGACTTGTATGGCATTAATAGCAGTAGCAGTCATGCTCTTGTGTTGATGTTGGCGTGTCACTTGCACGTGTGTATGTCAACAAAATGCCACCCTAAGCGAGTCGACGCGCTTGACCCTGAGCTACAGCAGGCCCCTTGGCTACACGCTCAAGGAAGCCTTCGAGTCTGCACAAGCCATTGACAAGCGCTTGGTGTATGAGAAGGCAGTGCTGGACACCAACCGCAGTGCCACAATCACAATTTATAGCTAGCACAAGTATTGAGCCTCCTCGCCGCGAATGTGGCCGGAACGCTCCACCAGCACGCGACAAAGGGCAACGGTCAGCTTATGCTGCTTTGCCTGCCCCTGTGCTGTGTCATCGCTTTGGACGGCATGGGCACTACTAACAAGAGTGCACCGAAGAGTACTCAACCCTGATCTGCGACTGCTGTCACAAGACGGGTCACTTGGAGTCAGTTTGCTGGCTTAAGTTCCCTGAGTTGATACCTGCCAACAGCTACAGCAAGAACTACTCTGGTGGCTACAACAGCAACAACGCTGGAGGCCACAACTCTGGTGACTACAACAGCAACAACACTGGAGGCCACAATGGCAACACCTCTGGTGGCTACCACACCGAAGGCCATAGCAATAACTACTACGCCAACGCTCGCACGGAAGAGCAAGGCTACAGGGGGGAAAATCGTCCTCCTCAGCGCAAGGGACTTGAAGAACATCCGCGCACTGCTGCTGTTGCCGCCAAGGCTCCAGCCAACCCGCCAATTGATGACCATATTGCTGCCTTTGTGGCGCGTATGGCACACTAGGAGGAAGACAAGGAGTAGGACTACCGCGCCTGCTACTCTGCCGGATGGGCACTGATGGCTCCGAAGCGCACAACAGACACGAGCACTCCGTCACACATTTGACCATCCCGATGAGCACGAGGGGAAGCCGCAACATTGTCATCAGCTACCTCGTTTGAAGCCACTAGTGGTGCTGCATCAGCAGCAACATCCACACCGGCTACGACGTCGACTCCGTCACCGTCAGCAGCAACTACTCTAGTTGCACTAGGAGTGGGTACATCAGTGGGCATCGTAACGCCAACACTGGTGAGCACAATGGCGACAGCCACTGCTGTTACCGACTCTGCACTAGTGGATCGCACCGGTCCCGCTTCAGCTGTAGGAGCATCTATGTCAGCGAATGTCAAGACCACTCTTGCGCCCCTGACCGGCACTATCGCAACCACTGCCAGTGCCATCGTCGAGTCCGCTGCCACTGCAGCAACGCGTGCAGCTATGTGCCCGCCCTCGATGCCACTCAAGCTGTCGCGCGAGATAAGCAAGCTGAGCGCGTGTGGGAGACCAACATGCATGGAGCAGATCCCACTACCACTGCTTTTGGGCGAAGAGGAGAGCGCACCACGCGCATTGCACGCAGTGATCGCTATTTCCCCCTACTTAAATATCACACCCTACCAGAGCAGACCTTGCAGCAACTGGAGGATGAAATCCTCTCTGGCTCGGCGCCTCCCATGCGAGACCGCGTCCTTGTGATCAGAACACCTGTTGTGCTAGAGATGGCCCTGCAGCTATTTTAAACTCTGCATGACAACATGCAGACAGCGCCACGCCAGCCCGCACAAGTCCGTCACGAGCCTTTCGAGCCAAGTCCGCTGAATACGTATCAAGACCTGCAACCCAACATGCAGCTGACATGCCTTTGGGTACCGACGAAGCACCGTGGAACTTCACTACTCCTCGGCTTCACGAGCGCTACGCCGCTACAGAACAAGCGTTCACCTGGCGACAGGACCAAACTGCAGCCATCAACGCACGAGCGCAAGCCCTTGCCGCTCGTGCTTCCGTTCTTCAACCAACAAGCGCTGGCCCATTGTCCAGCACGATACCTCTCCGTCGACACCGACATTGACCAAGTGAGGGCGCTGGCCCAACAAATTCGAGGGGTGACCGCCCTGTTGCGACCCGCCTTGGTGGAAGAGATTGCCTAACGATCAACGAGATCCAAGGAGAGGCTACCTTACACCATAAAAGTGTACGCAACGGGATGAAACAAGCCTAGTTGAAGAACAGCAAGTTCGCACTGCCCTGTTGCGACAAGCAAGCATGCTACATTAACAAGAAGGCATCGGCCTGACACAGATGATGGGGATGCAAGAGGGTGGCACTGCAGCGCGAGCGAAACTAGTAACTTGGCTAGTCACCAATCACCCCGCAGTTCTTTGTTCGCGTTTGGCACCAGATTGTCATGGCTGGACGCCTTCCTTCGCTCGCTACGGCAAGCCTATGACGAGGTGGCCTCGGCAGTCACTGACACCTTAGAAAGAGCTCAAGAGGCCACACTGAGGTTGCCAGGAGTGGAAGCAGCGCGACAACACAGACGCATCTGCTTTTTTATGAGCAGCATGTCCAACAGAGATCTACCTCATTGTGCGTGCATGAGCAACTGTGCAGGAAGTGGGGGTGATCGATGGCACATGGGCTGCTTACATGGCCGCGATCTGAAGGGTTCCCACCATTACCCACGACACAAAAGCGCCGCTCCAGCGGGCAGTGTATCTTTAGCCCATGCCTCGGAACCATTGCTGGGATGATGTGGTCAACAATCCAATAGCTATATGGAAGGTACACTGTTCAGGGAAGCGGCTCATACTGTACGCTGGACTTATGTGGAAGAACAGCCTGCACGGGAAGCAAGCTTAAAAACAGGTCCCCCAGGGTTTCCCCCACAGCCACTTGCCACGCCGCCAGGTGTGACCCCGGTCACACAGAGGCGCAATCCCCCTGCGCCACAACCAGGGCAGCCATAGGCAGCACCGCCAGCACCCAGGCCGCAGCGAGTATACCAACAGCCAAAACCAGGACGGTTCGGGCCACGCCGCGGACAAGGAGATTCTCAAGACCCAGCCGGTCGAGGGGCGCTTGCCGCAGTGCGCTCGACACCATCAGAGGAGTCTGCAGCAGCAGTCACCCCACACAGACGCTACCGACGGTTCAAGCGTCTGCGCATCAACGCCAATGCAGCCATGATCGCCAACAAAGGCAAGCATATCACCATCGACAGTCGAACACCCAAGTGCGTACTGCTGGACTCTGGAGTCCAGCCTGTCATTGAACGTTACCTCGTACGCGACCTCGGCACCACCAGCGCTGAGCTGATGCCCTGCCTATACGTGCTCGACACAGCAATCGGCAGCCGCGACAAGGTGATTGGCATCACCAAGCAGGCCCTCTGCATTCGCTTGACAGGGTTGGACCCTTTCCACAGCACCGAGATCATACAGGAGTGTGTGGTCACCGACGCGGGATCTTTTCACGTGCTGCTGAGACAGGATATCAACTTTCCTGCTGGCATGGGGCTTAACTGGTGGACAGAGAAGGCATGGTTTCATCCCCATTGAGATGAGGAGGATGGAGAGGTTCAGGGATACATGCCTATCGAGCTGGTGGCTTGTACTCGCTCTCACCAAAGGTCAGCTGCAACAGCCACCTACAGGTTGGCTTTGGCAACCATTGACAGGTCAGCGGCGGTAGTTACCCACAACCTAGACCACGACGCTCCTATCCCATGCAATGAGTCCCAGGAGGATGCCACCAAAGAAGTGGCCCAACAGCAACCATCTGAACGCCGTTGGCACGTACAAGTGGTCGCACATCTACTACTGACTAGACCACAACTCACTGCACGATTCCCTCGCTACAAGGACCAAGCTGCGGTCCAGGAGCAATATCAAGTGGCCATTGAAGTAGTGTAGTTCTACGTGTCTCGCCGACAACAAGGCATCACTGTGTTGGAACTGTTTAAAGGTATAGGTAGTGGCCTCGCCGCTGTCCTCAACATCGGCGCGACGGTCACCAAGTACCTATACTGCAACCATGATCCACACGCACGGATTGCCCTCAACCACCACTTGCGTCGCCTACACGAGCGCTACCCGCAGCAGCTGCCACTATCAGCACTGCACGGCAGTCTGAAGGCACTGCCACAGGACATCCGTTGGATCACTGAGGATCACCTCCTAGCGGTGGGCAACATCGACCTGCTAATAGCAGGATGGGAATGTTTAAGACACTACAGAGCAGGCAGAGGCCAAGGACTCTTTGATCCTTGATTGCAACTGTTGTAAGAGCTGATGCGCGTCATCAAATTCCTGTAGAGCCACCCGACTTCCAGGCCTCTGGGGTATATCATCAAATACGTGCACTCCGAGAACGATAAGCGTCATCACGTGACCGACAGCTGTCAACATGTTTGCTTCTTGCTGAGTCATCCTCTTAAAATCAACATAGTGCATTATGAATCCCGTGCTCAACGTGTCCGCGCCAAATGGACCACCCTAACTACAGTGAAGGATTTCTTCGCTACTGTCACGTCCACGGGGCAGGCAAAGTCATTCTCTGTCCCTTACCTATGTGGTAAGTAAGATGAGACCAAGTGGGGACCCACACTACGCAAGCGTGTGTAGTGCTTGTGGGTGTGCTCTCATGTAGGTCTGCTCTAGAGCATGTGCGGCCTTGAGCATGATGAACTACACAAGGCATGATGGCAAGCACAGGGCTGATCATAACCGATGAGACATCATGTGATGTACGGAGACATATGTGTGCATATGTCCGCATGTGTATGCATGTGTTTGCATATGTGTGCACATGTATGCATATGAGTGCATATGCGTGCATGAGAGGTATGTATTAGATGTATGCATGTATATGCATGCATGCGCATATGTATGCATATGCGCGCATATGTATGCATAAGGATGCATATGTATGCATGAGTATGATGTTTTAGGCTGATGTGACCAGCCAAGGACGTTCACAACGTCCAAGGATGATGTGTGTGATGTCCTAGGCTGAGGTGACCAGCCTAGGGACGTTTACAATGTCCGAGGCTGATGTGTGATCAGTCTTGGGCGTTGAAAGAGGTCCAAGGGCTGATGTGGCAGCCCTAGACATGAGTTGTGGTCAACGCAGCCATGACAAGGCATGTAGCCTTGGATTTGGATGTTCTAGGTCGGAGCAGCAAAGAGAGGGTATATGAACGGCCTCAACATGTGTTGAGGCAGCTCAGCCTGTGCATACTCGACTCTTGTGCGTGGGGTGCCTAGTTTAGTTGTTCAAGGGGCTCTCCCTCTCATCCCATGTGGGGTGTGATGTCCGTGGCAGCTTTGCACATGTGTGTGAGGTGTGCTTGAGTGTGTGAGTGTGTGGGAGTTGAGTAGAGAGGTTGGTGTCATCCTCTCCTTCCTTGGTGCGGTGCTGTGACTTTCTCTGCGAGGTGCTGCACCAGTGACGCTGGTAGGGCTTCCAGTAGTAAGTCCTTGTGCTTGTGCTTAAGTTTGCCAAGCCGCCCAGCAAGTAAGTGAGTGGTATCGTTACATTGGACTCGGAGCTTGGATTCCAAGCCTTGCATGCTTGCCCATCAGCTCATGCACTTGCTGCACCGTACGTGCGTTGCATTCTTTGCTTGCACGCACTACATGGCAGGGTTTTGAGCTGATTGTGCATGCTAGTTGGTGCGTCCAGCTGCATGCACACTTGCATGCATGGTGTGGGTCGTTCTACACGCTAATTTGAGCATTTGTTGTGTGTTCTTGCTGCACATACACAGCATTACACACGCATTGGCTTGTTGCTGCACCAGCTGCGCGTGTGCGCGCATGTGCGCGCATGTGCGCTTGAGTGCATCTGATACAGGGACCTCACCTTGTGGTGTTGGCCCTAACCTTTGTGGCAATGGCTGAGCAAGAGCATACAGCAAGAGAGGAGGTATCTTGGGGCAATGATGTTGCTAAGACCACCCGACAGCTTACCATTTTGGTTGCCACGTTGTGTGAGCAGGTAACAGAATTACAGCAACAACACGAGGCCAACATAGCTCAATGGCAACGGTCAAGTGACATCGTTGACTGTGCAATCCCAAGTAAGGGACATGTTGGTGCATCTGTTGATGCAAGTGTACAAAACCACCGAGAGCGTAAGCGTAGCCGTGAAGCACAGCTCTGTGAAGCTGAAGCTGATGCTGCTCGGGGCCATGCTCTCATGTATGAGGGACATGAAGAGAGCAAGAAGCCATGTATACAACAGGGATTGCCAATGGCTAGCTGCTCTGTGGACGTTGATACGCAATGTGCTTTCAGTGACTTGATGTCATGCCTTCCCTAACCATGCAATGTCGCTGTGTGGGAGAACGAGTTGGGTGTACAGGTAGATACTCAATTCATGCAGCACGACTGTGCGGGCAAGTGTGTCTTGCTCAATGCACATGTTGACGAGTTGTCAAACATGCTCAAGCACTATGTGGATTGCAAGAGCAAGAGTGCGCACAACACAAGTGCATGCGTGGTTGTACCCAAGCGTCCTGGGTTGTGGACCCGCTTTGTTAAAGGCATGCAGGTCCTGGGAGAGGTCAAGCTAGGTAAGGGGCAGATGCGTGTGTTGTATGACCCCCCTGCCATCCATGAGGTAAATACTCTGGACTTGACTTGGTTGTTCAAGGCTTCTGTTGCGCATGTGCCGTGCATCCTGATGATGAACACGGCGACACCTGTCAACTTTGTGAGTGAATTTCTTGTGCGACGCATTCGTGTCAGCAAGTGTGATGAAACGGTTGTTGCCTTGACTAAGCTTGAGATCCCCGTGCGGGGAGTTGTATGCTTGTCTGTGCGTGTGCAAGGCTATCATGCTCACCTCAAGTTCTTGGTCATCCCAGTAGCGGTGCTCGGCGTGGATGTGATTGTTGGCAGCCACTGGGAGCAAGCATGTGGCTTGCGCACAGACGCGGACACAAAACTTTGCAGTGTATGCAAAGGTTGAGGTCGTGTGACCTTGCATGCAAATGGGCACAATGTTGCGCCCACTGTTAGCTCTGTTGATGATGCATCAAGTACAGATGTCTTATGTTCTTTGTTGAGTGCCATGCAGGTGAAGAGGGCTGTTCGCCATGGAGCTCAACCTCTTCTAGTGCTCGTCCGGCCAGTCGGCAACGACGACACTTTCACCTCAGTTGGTGAGACCGGTGGCAAGCCATCAAATACGGCCCTTGAAGGTCTGTTGTCTGAAGTTTCTGATGTGTTTCAAGCTGAACTGCCTGCATTGCCACTTGAGAGGGACGTCTGGCATACGATCCCTCTAGAGTCTGGTGCGCAGCCTCCGTTCAGACTGTGTGTATAGGCTGAGTCCAGCTGAGTATGCGGACAAGGAGGGGCTGATCAAGGCCTTGCTTGAGAAGGGATTGATTGAGCCAAGTAGCTCTCCTTTCAGAGCACCCATTCTTTTCGTACTTAAGAAGGACGGCAGGCTACGCATGTGCGTAGACTATAGGGCCTTGAACAAGCTGACCATCAAGAACAGGTATCCGCTGCCAAGGATAGATGATTTGATTGATCAACTGAGCGGTGCCTCAGTGTTCAGCTCCTTGGATCTCATCAGTGGGTACCATCAATTCGGATCACACCGGAAGATGTGCCCAAGACAGCGATCAGAACGCCTGTGGGACACTTTCAATACAAAGTGCTGCCTTTTGGTCTGACGAATGCGCCAGCCACCTTTCAAGCTATGATGAACCGTGTGTTTCACAAGCTGATCGGGAAGACAGTGCTTGTATTTTGATGATATACTTGTATTCAACAAGAATGCTAACATGCACGTCGCGCAAGTGCGCGAGGTGCTGGAAACGCTGCGTGCGCACCGGTTTTCTATGCTTACATGCCCAAGTGCGAGTTTGGCAAGAAGGAACTAGAGTTCCTCGGGCACACTGTGAGCAAGGAGGGCGTGCGCCCTGACCCAAGGAAGGTTGCCAAGGTCAAGGATTGGCCTAGTCCTAAGAATGTGCACGAGCTGCGCGCATGCTTAGACTTGAGCAACTACTTCCGCAAGTACATTCTTGGTTACTCATCGCGTGTTGCCCCTCTCACTACTCTGTTGCGTGACAAGGTCGTGTGGAGGTGGTCACATAGGCAGCAAGAAGCCTTTTGCGTCCATCAAAGAGACTTTGGTGATAGCGAGTGTGTTGCAGCTGCCGAACTTCACCAAGCCCTTTGAGGTAAACTGTGATGCGTCTGTTGAAGGCACTGGTGTTGTGTTGCTCCAGAGTGGGCACCCCCTTGCTTATGGTAGGAAGAAGTTCTCTCCTGCTGAGAGAAACTATACAACAACTGAGCAAGAGTTGTTGGGGGTAGTCCATGCGCTACCAGAGTGGCGTTGCTATCTAGAGGGGGTGGAAGGCCGGTTTAGTGTGATCACGGACCACAACCCCCTTGTTTTCTTTCAGACCCAACCAACCTTGTCGAGAAGACAAGCGAGGTGGGCTGAGTTCTTGTCCAGATTCAACTTTACTTGGGTTTACTGACCAGGGAGAGTGAATGTGGCAGACCCTTTGAGCCGTTCGCCATTGCTGTTGGCAGTGACAACACGTGCACGTGCACGAAGCCAAGGGTGGGCACAAGCAAGTGATGCTAGTGCCAGTACTTTCGAGTTGCCATCTGTGCATGAGCAAGCTGTCAATGAGACACCACCGTGGCAACAGAGACCAGCGAGATGCCAACTGAGCTCGAGAGAGCAGACAGTGAAGCACCGTTGGTAGTGCACGAGCCAAGTGGGGAGGACCTAATGGCCGTTGATGTGAAAGACATCAAACAGCGTTTACTTTGCTAGTGCTTATGCACATGGGTTGACACATGGGTTGTTGAGTTGCTGAAGCAGGCAGACGACAAGATCACTTGTCGCAAGGGCCTCTGGTACTGTGAGGGCAAGTTGATATTGCCAAATGCACTCGGCTTGAGGCAAGAGTGTCTGTTTGAGGCACACAATGCCGTGTACAGTGGGCACATGGGAATGGCAAAGACCATCAAGCAGCTGCAGAGACAGTATTAGTGGCCGAGCTTGAGTGCTGATGCATCTAATTATGTCCGTGTTGTGACACTTGTCAAAGAGACAAGGCCTCGCACAGGAAGCCAGCAGGGTTGCTGAAGCCCTTGGCTATTCCCAACTCTCAATGGGAGAGTGTGAGCATGGATCTGATCACAGATCTACTCGTGACAAAGAAGGGACACAGTGCTGTCATTGTCTTTGTTGATCGCTTGATTAAGATGGTCAGATTTGACCCCTGTGCACAGACATGATGCGCAAGAGTTTGCGTTTGTCTTTGTGAACTCGGTGTTCAGATCACACGGTGTACCCAAAGAGTTGGTGTCTGACCGTGACCCCAAGTTTGTGAGCCATGTTTGGCAGGCTGTATGCCGGTACTTGGGGATTAAGCAGAGCTTGAGCACTACTTACCATCCACAGAATGACGGACAGACGGAGCGCGTCAATCAGGTGTTGGAAGATGTGCTACGCCACTACACGTCACCCAGGTTCGATCATTGAGATGTGTACCTGCCACTTGCTGAGTTCGCTGTGAACAATGCATAGCATGAGTCGCTAAGAAGCACTCTTTTCTATCTAAACTACGGTCGCCATGTGTTGACACCCATGTCTCTGAATGTCGAGCCATTCAGCAAAGTGCCGATGGCTAGAGGCTTCACAGAGAGCATGCATGCCTCATTGGCACATGCAAAAGACTGCTTGAGAGCAGCACAAGACAGGCAAAAGATGTATGCCAACAGGCAACGTAGGCCTGGAGATGAGCTCCAAGTTGGAGATCAAGTGTTGTTGAGATCAAAAGATCATTCAACTCAGCTCTATGTGTGCATTGCATGAGTTCATGCAGTGCCAGCATAGATTGTGCTGTAGATATTAGCCTTGGGGTAGATACAATTGGCTAGGAGTATTCTCCTGTATGGGGCTGCCTGGGGTATATAGGCCGCGGGACAGCCGCCAGAGGTCAGACTCGACTAGACGCTTAGACTAAATAGTCAGTAAATGCACTTATGAGAGTTGAGGTCTCCCTGTTGCTGTGTGCGACTTGTACCTTTGTGCAAACTTTGTGTGTGCATGCCTACATGCAGTAGAGAGGGTCTGCATATGTGTGAGCAGCTATGTGATTGTTAGCTGCTGCATAGCTACACTGTGTGTGTAGAGTCTCAGCTCAGCACTTTGCTCTATACACAGCACTGATTGACAGCAGTCTTTGCCAACAATTGCGCGGCCACTCAGCGAGTTACTGAGGAGGGACACAGAATTCCCAGTGGACGGAGGCACAGCAAGAGGCCTTCATGAAGCTAAAGCTCCAACTCACCACAGCTCTTAACCTTCAGCAACCTGACTACGACATGTCATTCATCCTGCACACAGATTGGAGCAAGCTCGGCGTGAGAGCAGTGCTCGTACAGCACGATGACAACAAGAAGGAGCGTAGTGTCGAATGCAAGCCGCAGCAACAACAGCGCTGAGGCCAACTACAGCAGCTACGAGGGGAGTGTCTCGCCGCAGTTTGGGCCATCTCCTCCTTCCGGCACTTCCGGTTTGGACGGCAATTCCAACCGATCACCGACCACCAACCACCGAATTGGCTGATGACCAACCAGCACCTGACAGGCAAGCTGGCACGGCGGGCACTACTGCTGCAGGAGTACAACTTCGAGGTGGAGCATCGGGTTGGCCTGTCCAACCAGGACGCAGACGGCCTTCGTCGCAACCCCCACCTTAGCACCAACGATACGACAGGAGCCCGACACAAGTTGGGTCCTGCAGCCGCATCTCCAGGTATAGTGACCAGGATCGCTGTCGCTGCGCTACGTTCAGGACGCAAGACCCAGGCCATTGAGGCAGCAGCAGACAAGGACGTGCCATCTCTCGGGTCCATCGTTACCATCACAGACCCCTTATCAAGCGCTCGCCGCCGACCTTGAGGTGGACGATGAGGAGCTGGCACCCACCGACACACACACGACAGGACATCTAGCTGGACAAGCCATCCCTCGCACTTCCGCCCAGACAATTTCCAGCAGGCATGAGCGCGCGCAAGAAGGACCGCACCGGTCAAGGCACTCAGCGCTATCGCTGGGCCAATGACACGCTGTATCGACAGATACAGAATGAGGACAAGGAGGTCCAAACACCAGCTGCGCGAGAAGGCATCATCGCTGCCCTTCACACCGAGCTCGGACACTTCGGTGTTAAGCGCACGGCCAGTCTGGTCAAGGCTCAGTACTGGTGGTATAGGGTGCACAAACAGGTGCGCGAGTACGTCAGCGACTGCCAGCAGTGTGATATGGTCCGCGCGAGCCTAAACACGCGCAACGCCACCTTGCATCCCCTCCCCATCTCGGGACTGTTTTACCGCTGGGGACTGGACATCTTCGGGGACTTCGCCCTCAGCACGAGGCAACCGCTACATCCTCGTCATGATCGAGCACTTCTCCAAGTGGGTGGAGCTTGTGCCCTTGCCCGACAAGGGCAGCGAGGGAGTAGCCCAAGCTTTCCTCTCCCATGTACTCGGACGCTTCGGCAGTTGTGCTGAAGTCATCACCGACCAAGGTATGGAGTTCAGAGGAGCCTTTGACAAGCTCATGGACAGATGCTTCATTGACCATTACCGTACTTCACACGACCATCCACAAGCCAATGGTCTTGCTGAGCATACCATGTAGACCATCAAGAAGGCTTTGCGCAAGTACGTCCTCGACTACGAGAAGAGCACATGGGATGACCACCTCCCATGGGTAGCACTTGGGTTCCGGCCGTCCAAGCAGGCAGCACTACGGGAGTACAGCCCATATGCTGTTTGGAAGGCAGCCATTGCTCCCTTTCCGCGCACAGCAGAAGGTCGAAAGAGTGGTGGACAATCTCGACAACCCCGACGAGATGCTATATGATCTAACAGTGCGCGGCGCGCTGTTCGAGCACACTGTCCCCATGGTCTTCCACAACTTGCGCATCGCTCAGCACCGCGACACGCTTCGCTGCAAGCGTGTGCGCAACGGTTTCTACAAGGAGCGGGAACGCCGCTTCCAGCCAGGAGACTTTGTCTACCGTATGGCGACCACACACGACACCCTCGACACCTCCGTTGGGCGCGCTGTTTGTAAGGTATTGAAGGTGTATCCCACAGGGGTACTGGACCTGCTGGGACAACAAGGAGAGCGCATGATGGACAACATGGTAAATTGCGCGCCCTATCATCTTCCCCACGTTGCTGGCCTCGACAAGATCCAACACCCGCGACCGCTGCGAAGCACCCACTGCGAGAAATGTGGCTATGCCGACAACGACCTGGTGATGCTGTTATGTGAAGGCTGCAACCAAGGCATGCACTGTTACTGCCTTGACCCTCCATTTGACAAGGTGCCACTGTGGGAGTATTGGTGCGATGACTGCCGCATCAACGGTCCCCCACACAGTCGGTAGGAGCCGAGTCCTGGAGCAGGAGGCTACCCCAGAACCTCAAGCAGGGGGGGGGGGGGGGGGGGNGGGGGGGGGGGGGGGGCTTGTTGATTGTATGTACTACAGCACAGTAGGTACCGTAAGGAGGAGAGCGTCACAAGCTCTACTACTGATCAGATCCTCACATAGGTTCATCCATGAGCCTATGCCTATGTCTGGGGGGTTAACTTTGTTTGTGTTGCTCTAATGCTGCGCGTAGCACCAGCATGCCCACGGCATGGGCACTCGTCTGCAGTGTGCTCAAGACGGCGTGACCCTCGAGTATGGCAGGCACGAAAGCTGTCATGCCAAATACCCTCGCATGCCAGTCCTCCTCGAGCATGCCTACATCCAGCCCCAAGCTTGGGCTACCAACATGAAGACCGCGCGCGACTCAGCCTACTGCTAGCTATTTTGTACTTCATATAACATGTAGCTAGGGCTACTCTATAGACCTCTCTGTAGGAACCGCGCGTAGCTGATCAGTTGGGAATCCGTTATCAGCTCATGTGCTATATCAAGTCTTAGGGGACTTCCGTAGTAGCATACGGCCTCAATGTGACTGTTGGCTTAGTGCCCGCGTGGCATTGCACAATCATAATTTTACATGTATAAGTAGGAAGTCATGTCACTAGACTTGCTGGTGACACTGTGAGTGAGTACTAAGGGTAAAGACACTGACTTTAGGAGCTTGTGAAGCGACTTGAACTAAAAGCACACCGTCCCGGTTGCCAAAAATTACCTTACTGCGTGAGACACAGTGTATGCTCTGGTGCGCTGCGCTTGTCATTGCTGTGAGCTTGGCGAGGGTGTGTTTGCTGCATCAGTCACAACATAGCATCTCTGAGTTGCTTGTTTATTCACCTCACTTGACAGTGTAACACATCCACTCATGCAAAGAACTGTGTATACAGCACTACCTATCGTAGTGGCTTGTTGACTGTGTATACTACAGCACAGTAGGTACAGTAAGGAGGAGAGCGTCACCAGCTCTATTACTGATCAGATCCTCACATAGGTTTATCCCTGAGCCTATGCCTATGTCTGGTTGGTTGTCTTTGTTTGTGTTGCTCTAATGCTGCACGTAGCACCAGCATGCCCACGGCATGGGCACTCGTCTGCAGTGTGTCCGAGACGGCGTGACCCTCGACCATGGCAGGCACGACAGGAAAGAGGCGCAAGTATGATGATCATTATAGACCATGATCAAGTGCCCTTGGCCATGGAGACATGTAGCTGATTGGAAGAGCCCTTTACGGAGCTGATTTAGATAATGCGAAACACACTAGTGACGTGGGTTGGAGGGCAGGTTGTGCGCTTAACGACGCACTTGCGCTTCCGCACACACATGCCACCTCAACACTAACATGCAGTGGCCATGGCCATTGGCCAATGCGACATTGGCAACTCAGTACGATGCATTCGCTACTTAACTTCATGTAGCGCCGCGCCAACCTTGTTGGAAGTTGTGGCCTCGCGGTCCCGTGGCCTGTCGTATAATACCGTGGACTCCGTTGTTGTGCCTGATGTAGTACATAAACTCTGCGCGTGTGGCCCGCCCGTCGAGTAACGACCCGCCCCGTGTATGTGCTCGCATGCACCGCATGCATGCACGCTCCCACGAGAAAGCTCGTGGGAGCGTGCATGCATGTGCATGCGTGCGCGCGTGTGTGTGAGTGTGCATGCGCTCGCATCACCAACTATCAATATGCAGGTGCGCGTGTGTGCACCTTCAAGTTTGTCCCCTGAGCGGAGACGGTTGCCCCCGCTTGCGGTATGCTGTTCAGTTCAGCTGGCTCATTCTCCACGCAAGCCACGTATACCCACAACTGCGTGCATCTTGTACTCCCAACATGTCATATGAAGCAGCAGACATCACACACAGGATGAACAATAGGTTCTTGTTATCTACAGATTACACAACAGACCTGTAAGCTACGCAGGGAGCGCAAGCGCTTACCTAACTCTAATCAGTGAGGCCCCTGCTTAGAAGCTATACTCTCTCATGCTAATGCTGCTTTATATCTACCAACATCGCTTGCTGCTGGGCGAGAGAGAAGAGGACAGACAAGAGAGAGAGAGAGAGTCTGTCACACACACACGTGGGTGTGTGCTTTTGTGCGCGCGCGCACGTGCAGCACGCCGCTGCATGTCCACCTAACCTGCGCAGTGGTGATCACTACAGGTGATCTGCTTCGACCTTTAATCGGATGCGCGCGTCGGAGGCCACTCGTGGCCACAAAGGCAACGCGTACCCGTGTACGCGTGCGGATGAACGAACTGAGCAACTATACCCAAATACTATTACCTCAACTACAACTACGTAGAGTAAACGTGTATGAGGACTCTCTTCCTCTTTCAGATGCCAACCTGATGGCCTGCAAAGAGGTTTGGTCCATAGTTGGAACCCGAAACCCAACAGGTATGAAGAAACTTTTCTCCGCCCCACGTCTCACAGCGAGTGAGACGTGTTGTGCTTGTTGCTTGTTGCTCAAGTGCTTGAAGTGAGTCGAGTTGGACGTGACGTGGTGTGGGCTCTCATGCCCACGCGAGCGGCACCTCCGAGATAAACTGCTCGATGTCCTCTACACTCATCTCCACCTCCTGCCCGTCTTCCGCGAGGTACGTGCAGTCCACCAACACATCTGTCACCTGTATTGGACACAACCGGACCCAAGTGAGTGGTGCTGGTGCGAGGACCCACATGCAGGCAGGCAGGACGCAATGCACGCGTACACACATTCACGCATTGCATGTGCAAACATGCAATGCGGGCGCCCTCACATGCATGCACACGCTATACATGCCCCACCCACGCACCCACCCACCCACCCCCCCAACACCACCCACACCACCACCCAGACGTCCCCC
>RHPI01003389.1:851778-870775 GCA_009103225.1 Chlorokybus atmophyticus
CCACCCACCCACCCACCCACCCACACAGAAAAAGCCACCGTCACCCCAACGCCCGCCCCGACCTCTGCGAGGGTGTGGAGTCCACCCCCGCCCCCTACTTTCACCTCCTCACTACTTCTACCCACGGCCACCCCCACCCAGCCACACCCAAACACTCATACCCACCCACATCCACGCCCGCGCACACACACACAACCCCAAGTCTCACTTGTTCATGGCCACGCGTGGCAGACCCCGAGTCGATATCCATAGGTGCTCCCTCCTGCTCCGACAGGTGCGTGAGCTGCAAGTACACGTTGACCGCGGCGGGTCCACGCGCGAAGGGCATGTTGGGTCGGGTCCACACGACTTCCCACTGCAAGTGTTCCATGGAGGCCCAATCCACCCTCACACCACACAACCCAACATCATCTCCCTCCCCCGCGTGCACGAGACACGTGACCGCGTGTTGGCGAACGAGGTGGACTGTGATGGTCAGGTTTCTCCAGCAATTGCATGTTGTGACGGCCATGTGGGTCTCATCCTCGCATATGCGCAACACGTCCTCGTCGTCCTCACTACCAACATGGAGGTAGATGCCGTCCGAGGCCCACACATCGCCCGACACAACTCGACAAACAAGCGGGACGCCGGAGTGGAAGAGAGTCACCATGCAGGAGACGTCTGATAGTTGGACTGCGCCCGCTCCTGACCCGTTCTGATGAGACGGAAATGTTGGTTTGTTGGTGAAAGGGCCTCGTGCATGCGTGCGTGCATGCGTAGGTTTGTGTGCGTGTGCTTGTGCGCGCATGTGTATGTGTACGCGTGTATCTGTGGATCTATGCACCGACGCGCGTGCACACGTATGTGTGTTCGCGCGCGCACGCATGTATGTATTCGTGTGTGCGAGTATGAGTGGGTGTGCGCGTGCAAGCGTACCTGTGTTGTTGCGTGCTGAAGAGCCCTTGGCTTGCGTGCAAGCTGCCCGTACAGCCGTCGCCAAGTTGATCCGGTCATGCCCTGCACCTGCCAAAAAGCCAGCATGTTCCCATGGGTTTGTGTTGGCAACGAGCTTTCTGCTCCTTATCGACCTACTTGCTTTGCATATTGCCTCCATGTTGCTCATGCCAGATCTAAACCGTGAAGTAAGGATGCCAACTGGTTGTGATTGAATTGTGTGACAAACTTTGCACGTAGTATGAGGTGATGGTATGGTTGCTCAGCTAAGGGAATGAGGTGATGGCAATGTTGCACAGGTGAGTTGGCAGGGAGTTGTGCATCCTACATGAAACCTCACCTGACAGGATGCCGGCCATCGTTTCAGACAGATCGCCTGCCAGAGTGCTTCTGTCCTTGCGACTGCACGCCAGAGCGTGCAGACGCCCTGACAGGCGGCCAGGGACCTGCCATCCAGGTGGGAGAACACCCTCCTGAGGGTGTTCTCGTCCTCCAGGCAAGACGACAAGGCGATTGCAGCAACCTCCTCCACCTGAACAGGAGCAGTGTCACTCTCCTCGTCCTCCTCGTCCTCGGTGTCCTCCTCCTCCTCCTCCTCCTCCTCGTCCGAGGCCGCCGCCGCTGTGGCCATCACGCTGAGGCAAACAGGGAAAAGGAACTACGCCGCATGCATGGCTTTTGCGGTACGGCAATCATGAAACGCACCCACCGTTAGAAACCGCAACGCCCGTGACTCGCGTTAGCGGTACTGCAAAAAAACTCTCGTCATTAGTAATCAGAGCATCACTCCGAGTGCGGTACCGGGCAGGCCGCAAACAAGCTGCGGTACGTCATTAATCGGGGTTCGCACGTACAGTGTACCCGTTGGGAAGCCTGTCAGCGGCCACAAGACCGGTGGGCCGAGCAGCACAGTCGTCCATGTACGGTGTAAAATGCCTCCTCTAATGCACCGTACGCTAGAGCTAGGCGAACCGTTCACAGTGTTTGATGCGAACCGCCACTTAATTGATGACCACAAGAGGGTTCATCACTGGTACCTTACTTGCCTGTTGCCTTATTAGGCTGCCTTGAAGGGACTAGTCCGTACGTACTCGACATGCATGGAGGTGCGCTGTACGGCGTCGAGTGCGAAGCAGATCAGATCAACACATATGTTTGATTTGTCGACATCGTAATCAGTTGCGGAATTGGAACCCGCATGACTCGTCGGCGATCTTCACCTTCTGTCGTCAATGTCGTCATTGCGACCTGCAAAATGACGATCGTGATTTGCAAGCATCGCCACCCTGAGGCACACAGTTATCATGCTATTGACAATTGCAGGCATCGCTCTTGCTGTGGCAGATCCACTGGCAATCGCATTGCTACGGAGAAGAATACGAATTCCAACTTGGGTCACTAAATCACCGGCAATCAAGCTCTGATTCATTCTCTGACTCACACAGTCATCCCACGGGGATGATCGCTTGCCATCACACAGCGCTGCTTCACTTATTACTGGTGGCGTCACACACGAGCATGCCGTTTACTTGGTATGTATATGCCGTTAAACTTACCATGCTTCGTAATGATCTGAGAGTCATGAACCAATCATTCGACATGATTCTTTGTTGCTCGTCAAGTGAGCAGGCGACTTGCCTGGCTGCATTGCAGTTGTCTCGCGCTAGAACTGTGCGTACGATGCTGGTGGCGGTCATGCTGGCGATGGGCTGTCTTGCCTCCCGAGTCTAGGTCTAGGCAGTCTGACTCTTGTGCATGTTACAGTCTAGTCTCCATGTCTCGGGCTATAACTTTAAGAGGGGTTGACGCTAAAAGTCTGTGCGTACCGGGCCTTAAGTATTGTCTTTGTAAGTATAGGTGCCCTGTAACCATAAGATCTTAGGGGACGGATGGTTCACCACAAACGTTGGTCGTATGTAATGTTTACTTAGAAGATAAATTTTTCGATGAGCTCATGGGTTTAGCAGTGAGTATACTTACAAAGAGGGTTGCACAGCAGCGTCACACAATTGCTGCGTGACGCTGTTGCGCGACCATTGCGCCGCGCGACGTCACTGTTGCGTGACGCCACTGCCTCAACTACAAGTACACCTATGCTTACAAAGAAAGGTGCGGAATATTATGCACTTGCTCTGCAAATTGCATAACTTATACTGATATACATGTAAACATATATATACTTACATGAAGTTAACATATATGCCATGTAAGTATAAGTTTGGGACCAAGTGTATTCTATAAGGAGTAGACTGTAAAAGTTGTTCACCGGTTCACTCTGACATTTGAAGTCTCGGTATACATATGCACTGACCAAAGCAGATTAAGGTCAATTTGCAGTCGTATTGGGGTAAAAGCGCACATCAATCCCCAACTTGGTGAGGTGGAGGTAACTACCCTATTTGTGCAAATACAACCCGCCTTAACCCCCCCCCGGGGGGGGCCGTATTGGGGTAAAAGCGCACATCAATGGGGGCGGGGCTTTGTTTGTAAGGGGTGGGGGGTGGGGGTGGGGGTATAATGTATAGGCTGACCAAGTATTGCTGATGCAAGCTCATATAAGCATGTACATATGGGTGATATTTATTCGGTAGCTGCAACAGTCCGTGCAGGTAATTGACAAGCAATCTCTTTCGCATGATTATGTCAATTCGTTAGACAAAAACACCAAACAAGCACGCCAATGTTGTTGTGACTGGTCACAGCACATGCACACAAATGCAAGCATGAAGGCATGCATTACGTGGATGCAGGACGGCAGGCATCTGCAAAATGCGTGCGCTGAGCAAGATGCATATAGTTGCATCTTGTCCGGATTACACAACAAAAGCACATCATAACTTACTTTGCAATAATATGCAAGCCAAGCCTGGACATGAGCATGGACTGCTTGTCACTGAATGCCAGCAACTGTTCAGAGAAGTTGTTCGCATGCTTCAGCGCATCACCACATCATCATCAATATCATCATCTCCCATAGAGAAAGCGCTCCAGCCATTTGGGTGGCTTGGTAGTCGACAGCTCCAGTTTGTTGAGGATGAGGCCGTACAGGATGTACAGCAGGAACACATATGACACGCAGTTGACAACCACCTGTTCAACGAGTTGTATTAAGCGTAGATGCGGCATGCAAGCAATGGATGGCGGGAAAACGCAAGCAACAAACGCAACAGGCATGCGCGTGTACGCACGACACAAGCTCACGTACCGTCCCGCCAACAAAAATGTAAGTCAAGGCGTATGGAGGAGAGCCCATAGCATTGGTTTTGGCAGCGAGCAATTCCAGCAATGCTGCGGACTGGGCCAAGATCTGCCAACACAGTGCTTACATGAACATAAGAATGAACAGTGTAACACCGTGGAACAGCCAACAAGCCCAGAAAACTTAACCTCATGCTCACCAAGGCAAGGATGTTCTCCTTAATGAGCCAGGAAGAGATTGCTATCGCACCAAACAGCCCCGCTGCGCGTACCTGTTGCACACCATGCTTGTGTGACCAATATTGTTGAAAACCGAAATGGTTGAATTCGATTGCTTGTTTCATGCAGCTGCATGCCCGTGTGTGGAGGTGTGCTCGTGCATGCGCACGAGTGTGTGAACCACTACCTTTGCATGCAGACTGCATGCAAAGCGCAGGTGTGTTAACAAAGGAGGAAACACACCAGTGCGTGCTTACCGCTGCAGCGACAGGAACTGCCACATAGATTGGTGCACGCCACCTGTTCGCACATGCACACATTGGTGCTTTGAACTTCTGTACACACTCAGCTACCTTCTGTTGTGCATGCGCTACTTACCGCCAGAGAGCGCCGAGGGCGAAGGCGGTCATGCCGTGCATGGTTAAGTACTGCACTGCTCTGATCGGCCCGCCCAACACTGCCAAAAGCAACACTGTAGCAACCTAATGTAAAAACGTTGGATGTTAAAGAATAGCGCGGCAACTGGTAACAATGTAGTGACAGTGCTGACAAGGTTAAGGTATTGGCTTCAACAAGAATACAAGACCTTATCTGACCGTTGTTGTGCGTGCGGCTGCAACTCCCCAGCGCACGGCAGCGATGACAACAGGAAGTGGAAAGGTCATGCCCAGATAGCTCTGCAACATCAATAAAGTGGATAAGATACCTATGGAAGGCTTGCTACAAGCCAGTCTTGTAAGCAATGCACTTGCACGGCTGCGCAACTGTATGCAAGTGCTGCACTGGTGTAGGGTACAACACAAGCAAGCGCGTATTGAGTCTTCATCAGAAGCGAAGTTGCTTGCAAGCTAATGCACGAAGCAACTGCACAACTGGCATGGAACAAGATGATAGAAATGACAGAGCAGTACCTCAAGGCGCAGAGTTGCACTGAGAAAGTAAGCCAGCGCTGCTGTGGCAGCGAGCATAGCGGACTCAACCAGTTGGCGTGTCTCGGCCTGCAGCTGGCTGCGGGACTGCCAGCTGTCATCGCTTGCTGCTGCTGATGGTGACGACGAGAATGCCCCACTTGCATCCACAGCAGCCGCACAGCAGTAAGTCCTGTCCGGTGGGCCTTTGGCTCTGTAATGCAGTCGCCCTGACCACAGCCTTTGGAGATTGCTAGCTGCATGCCGCGTAGAGATGTGGCAGTTTGATGACGTCGGTTTTGAGTATGGCTGCCTGGCGTGGAGGCAAAAGGCAGCATGGCTGCTTGCCCGGCCTGTAGCATGGTTCTGCAACCTCGTGCATGGTGTTGCGCTTGTGCTTGTGCTTGCAACGGCCTGAAAGTGACAAAGAAAGCATACATTAAAAAACGATTGCTAAGCCGTCAGGACGAAGCTTGTCTGCGCAATGCACGCATGCACAACAGAGACGGCCGGACAATACGTCGGCAAGCTTTCATGCACATCTCACAGCAGCAGAGCAAAACGGTTCAACAGCAACACACACATACAGACACCATAAAGCCACTCACCTGCGCCATCGCACCTGCCGCCGCCGCCAACCCCACCGCCACCGCCACCACTAGCACAAACTGCCGACTACGGGGCTTGGCTTGGCTTTGTTGCTTGCATAGCTTTGTTGCAAGCTGTTGTTGTATGTTGTTCCTATCAGCTCAAATTCGTCACGTTGGTTGCGGTAGACGCGTGAGGCGACCACAATGGCGCCTTCAGCTGCGCCTCCTGTGAGCGTGTTGATGGTGGGCGCTGGGGAGTACACCACTGGTACGTGCGTTCAGCTGTGCTTCTCCCCTCTATGTGTGTGGCATACTTGTGGAGAACTGGCTTTGCACACAGCCTTTGAGCAGTTGATCAGTACGCATTGCTCTTAGGTAGTGAGTGTTTAAAAAACGCGGATAGCCTTGACTTGTAGCAGTAAAATGACGTGGCAACAGCATCCTGCCAGTAGTGGTCCATTAGATGTGTGGCTAATCCAGCAGTCGAGTGTCAACTGCTTCAGTAATACTTGGGTGAGACAAACAAGACTTTCACCTCCTGATCAGTTGTTAATGCACTGTTGCATCGCATGTCTGTGGGCTTGTGGCTCATGTCTCCCCTCTGTCCAATGCCATTGCGTAGGCCAGCAACACATGCAGCGACTGGCAACTCATACAGCTAAGCACTGTGTATAGGCTGTTCAGTCTGTAGGCGTGTTTGTGTATGTGCGCAAGTGTGCAGGTTCGCGCGAGCAGGCGTTCATATGTGTGCACACACACATATGCGCACGCATGCTGCATTGCTGATGTGCAAGCTTGCGCAGGTTACGTCCCCACAGCAGCTGGAACAGCCACCGACAAGTCCAAAGGGTTAGCATACACATTGCAGTCAACATTTCCCATGTGACTGTTGTGTTGACTTGAAGTGGTTGCAGAGTGGTGGCCATCACAATGCTGGATATGCGTAGACGCGGCAAAGTGGGCCGCCTGGTATGCTTAACACTATATTTGTACTTCAAGTTGTCTCACTCTGCATGGCACAGCAAAGCATGCAAATGAGGAAACTGTGCCTCAGGTGTTGTGCGACGCAGTTGGCACAAAGTTCGCGGCGGTGCGAGAGTTTATCAAGACGCAAATAACGGACTGTTACAAGGACATCGACGACAGAATGGAGACTTTGCCAGATGGTAAGAGCTGCTCTTAAGAGAGTTCAATGAAGTAGCGCAGTGCAAAAACTTTGATTACTGCAACGCGTGTGTGAGTGCGTGCTGGTGTATTGTAGATGATGTTGCATTCGAGCCTACGGCATACCGGAGAGCCATGAAGACTATGAACAAAGGCGACGTCGTCATTATCTTCACGCCCGATGACACGCACTTTGACATCACCATGGCTGCCATTGAATACGGTGACTTGATCTCGCTTTGCTGTAACATCATCAAAAGTATATATCCGTTACATTTGAACCAAATCAAAGTTGTTGCTGCCCAGGGCTGCATGTGATGGTCGCGAAACCCATTGTGAAGACGCTTGCACTGCATAGAGCAGTATGCGAAGCCGCAAGGTAATGCGCATACAGAGGGACTCTATGCTTTGCACAAGTTGCGAGCGTCTGCGTGTGCGCGCGCCAGTGCGATGTATGTTAATGCGTGTGCGTGTGCGTGTGCGTGTGCATGTGCATGTGCATGCGTATGTACGCGTGCAAGTGCGCACACGCATGCGCGTGTGTGTGAGAGTAATGTGGTTTACCTCTCTTGCTTCATGTGTACACTCTCAGGCAAGCAGGCGTGCTCGTATGCGTGGAGTATCACAAGCGGTTCGATCCCATCTACAGTGGTGAGTGAAGTGGCAGCATACTATACCTATTGCTACGACAAACTATGTGGCATTGCCTCTTACTTGGCCTTGCACAACAGATGCGCGGGAACGGGTTCAATCCCTCGGGCCCTTCTCCTTCTTCAGCAGCACCATGACGCAGCGCAAAAGCCAGCTTGACACCTTTGCAGGTACATGGCGTTGTAGTTGCATGAGGTATGTCTAGCTGATGTCTCCATGACATCAGCTAGAGAGCAAAACAAGCATTGCAGATCGGTGAGCAATGCACAGGCTGGGCGGGCAAAAGCAGCGACATCTCATATTACCTCAACGCACACCACATAGGTGAGGTGCCACTGTGCAGTGGTTATGCACCTAGCGCGTGTGTGTGTGCTCGCACACGTGCGAGCATACACAGACGCGTGTGTACACGTACTAGCTAGCGTGCGTGCGTGCGCATGCGCGCGCGTGCATGCGTGCGTGCAAAGTATGTACTCAGCAACAGTCACGCAGATGTGCATTGTTGGGCGTGCGGTGGCTTTGCAAGACCGGTTGCAGTCACTGCCATGGCCAGCACGGGTGTTGCAGACGCCAAGCTGGCACGTGAAGTGGAGGACACCATCACTATCATCGTGAGCGTCTTTGCGTGTTTTTTGTCAACTTGTGCTCATCACAGCAGATAATGTTGCAACACCATTCACAGGCTCAATGGGAAAACGACAACGGTGCGAAAGGCGTTGCCACATACATGGCCAGCTGGATCGCGCCTGTTGCGGATTGCCACACACAACAGTATTTCCACTACATGGGCCACAAGGTGACTAATGATGCGAATGAAGTTGTAAGTGTTGGTCATGTGGTAATGTGACCTAACATGCGTTCAGGGTGAGATTCGTGTGGACCAATCACATCGTGGGTATAGTTTGTCCCTGGATGAGGGACGGCCGTTCCAAACGCTAAATCCACTTTACATGCGAGTACGTGACAAGTAGAATAAACATCCTTTCTCTCTCTCAAGCATGTTTCTTTTATGAGGCTGACACTTGTAAACATTCTCTTTGCAGTATACACCGGATCCGGCGGGCAGGTTTGCAGGGCAGTCCGGATACGGCTACAGAAGTTTAGAGGTGTTCCTTGATGCTGCCGTTCAGGTACAGGTCTGCTGCTGTTGTCAAGTGTGTACGCATGGTGCGTGTCAATGTTGGTTGCATACCATGGCTTTGCAATCATGTCCTCATAAACATCCCCACAACAGTCTGAGCATGTGTACTCACTCAAACAGCGTCTATGTCCCAAACAGGTGAATGCAGGCGAGACCACACCGCAGCAGCTGAGCGTGGATGGCATCCTGGCCACTGCAGACAAAACATTATTCCAAACTGCAATCCTTGAGGTACATGTGTGGGTGTGGGTGTGGATGTGGATGTAACAGTATGCCAGTATTATTCCATCTACAACCACTTTCCGAACTCATACATATTGTTGTGCTACAGGCTGGCAGACGTAGTTTGGATGCTGGCAGCAAACTAGTGACCATTGTTTATGATGCAGACAGGCAGCCTTGCGAGTTGACTGTGTCACCATGATTTGTAGGACCTGATACATGGGCAATCGTGTACATGCATGCACACTACTTTGCGTACACATCGGGTGCAGCCACAAGAAATATCAGTATGTGCTATACACGATCCACCCCAGGTGTGTGTGCACTTGTGTGTCTGTGTGCATTCATGTCTGCTGCGGAGGCAGCAGAGACATGAACGCAACAGTCTATCCCACCCGCATGTGTATCACACACACAGCACACAGCACAGTGTATCAGCGTGACAGTGTATCAGCGTGTGTGTCAGTCACATTATGGCGCGCGAGACAGGTGAGTACACGCAGCTGGTTGTGTGGATTCACAATCAGGCCGATCCTTCGTACGCACATCAATCGAAAACGACATTCTAGACATCCAACAAGTACGCGTTAAGTCCCATCGCTGTTGGCAGAGAAGTTTAGGCTATGAAGGGTACATGTACTTGGTAGAAGTGACACCTACAGTCGATGCATGTCGCTGCATCTGTTTACGTGAATCGTAATGTGAACATTGCAGCCATCTGCGCAAGTTTTGAGCTATCTAGTTTGTGACATGTCTTTGGCATCTACCGCCGCCCTCGTCCTATCCCCCCCATCCGCCTTGTCCTGCGCCTCCTCCACCGCCGCAATCGCCGCCGCTGCCGCCCCCTTCGCGAGGTCAGTCTAGCCTGGTTTCCATCTTGCCCTGGCCTGGCCTGGCCTGGTCTAGTCTGGTCTGGTCTGACCTGGTCTAGTAAGCCTCACCCCAACTGTTCTAACATCATCCAGGCCGGTAAGGAGCAGGAAGAGTTTTCCAGCCATCATCATGGCGTCCAAGACCGAGTCTTCTCTTGCTGCTGCTCCTGCCTCCTCTGAGTCAACCCTCAGCCTGGCGACTGACCTGGTCAAGCTCAACGACGGTAACAAGATACCCAGAATCGGCCTGGGAGTGTACCAGTCAAGGCCTGGAAAGGAGACCTATGAGGCTGTCAAGACCGCCCTTCAGGTGTGGTTTGGATTCATGCAGTATAGCTTTGTATTTGTGCATGTCTTAGGCATGTGTACACTTTTGGCGATCACGGTAGGACACATGACATGCATGTATGTGCCCGTGTGCATGTATGAGTCTATTCTATATGCATGTGCGCTAGTATATATACCTTGCATGCAGCACAGACATGCATGCACAGGGATGCATATGGAACACACACACACGCAAGCACATATGTGCATATGCATGTATCAGGCCGTATGCTGAGGCAAAGCATGGGTAGCACGTGTGCACTTGAGAACCCTGCGCATGCATGCATGCATGCATGCGCAAATCCACATGCTGAGAGAGCCTTTCCTTTCACATGTAACGAGCATAGGTTGTGCAACATGTTGGTGAATTCATTGGTGGTGCCAACAACAAATAGTCTTGCTGTAATCATGTCTGTGATTTGTCAGGTTGGCTACCGACACATAGACACCGCCGCTTTGTATGCCAACGAGGATTCCGTTGGCAAAGCCATCCGCGACACGCCCGATGTAACAAGAGAGCAGGTGCTTTGCACACAAGTGTATGCAAAACTTGCACGGTCTTTCTTGTTTATTACACTTCCTGCCAAGATGTGTTGCTTTGTTGTAGGTTTGAACAACTCACTGTTCTGCACAGTTATGGGTCACAACCAAGGTCTGGAACAGTGATCAAGGGTACCAGAGCACCAAGGGTGCGTTGGAACGGTCGCTCCAGTAAGAAAGCAATGCATGCATTCATGCATGCTGTATTGATTGCATGCTGTATGCGGGACTGCGTGCATTGCTTGTCGCGCGCTAATAGTTTACAGGTTCAATATTTTATACACATGTCAACAAGTATTCTTCGAACTGTCTGGTCATCCTGTATGTCCGGGATCTATGGCTGTGCGTGATGTGTTTTTGTTGCTGTCTTGTCAGGAAATTGGGCTCGGATTACGTGGACCTTTATCTTCTCCATGCGCCCGTGCGCGGCAAGCGGCTCGACAGCTGGCGTGCTCTGACGGAGTTGCAGAAGCAAGGCAAGACGCGCAGCATAGGCGTTTCCAATTTTGGCATCCATCATTTGCAGGTATGGAAAAGGCTTGCTGGTGGTATGTGTAACCAGCAATTGACAATAGTTGTACAGTCAATGAAGCTTATGTGTGCAGGAGCTGATGGCGAGCTCGAACGTGTTGCCAGCCGTGAACCAGATTGAGGTCTCACCTTACAACACGCGCGAGGAGCTGTGTGCTTTCTGCCTCAAACACAACATCCAGATTGAAGCCTACTCACCACTCACACAAGGCCTCAAGCTGAGGGTAGGTTCAAACACGCACACACGAACATATCTCCACACATAGGCGGGCACAATCATGCAAGCACACGCATGCACATGCACGCACGCACATCCACGCAGCTTGTGCGCACACAACCAAGAATAACAAAAGCAACAACAACCACTATTCCAAAATGCATGATGAGTGCGTATTGCATTCTATACTTTGCGCAGGACCCTAAGTTGGTGGAGATTGCCAAGACGTACGGGAGGACCACCGCTCAGATCTTGATAAGGTGGGCGATGCAGAGGGGTTACATCGTGTTGCCGAAGAGCGTGAAGCCCGCGCGGATACGCGAGAACGCGGACGTGTATTCCTTCAGCATCAGCGACGAGGACATGAAGCGCCTCAACTCGTTTGATGAAGGACTCGTTGTTGGTTGGGATCCCACAACCGGACCTTGAACGGCATGTTGGAAGTGGTGATGCGCAAGCGCACAGCGTTGGAAACATGCTGTTTGCATGGGCGAGTGTACAATAGGTGGCTAGTTGTGGCACATCCAGTGCAGTTGGTTGCATGTTGTAACGGTGCAACGTTGCAAGCTCTGAAGCAGGTTGGAGGCAACTATGTGCTGCGAAATACCATGGGCTGTACAAAGATTGCGCTTGACTGCGGAATAATATCAGCACATTTTGCTAACCAAATGTCATGTAAATGCTGCAGGCACCATCAACTAGCAGTGTCTATATAACTACATTGCTCATTTCAGATTTGATGCGAACGGTTGCACTGCAAGTGCAAGCTTGAAGTGAAGAAGTGAAGAAGAAGACGAGTGATGATGCAGTGTTTAGATTGACTGTTGTTCAACTTCTTCTGTTTGATCAGCAATACATATTCGCAGTTCGCACAGGCAGTATGTCACAACCATTGTTACATCACACTACCCGACGAAGAAGCTGCTGGCGAAGTTGCGGCAAAGGCTAGGACAAAGTGACGCGTATGTGTACTGTACACCACCAAAGCTGCTGTACATGACAGTGGTGAAGAAACTCAGCGCAGCGACAGATTCTGCCTGTACGCAAGGACTGAAGGATGTGACACATTCATGGGGAGCAGGCTGTTGGTAGTGCAGCTTGCCAATGCTACGACGACGAGAGAGGCCAACCCCACCACCTAATCCCACTGGCAGCGCCTAACCGGCACATGTGTAACAGCTGCTAGTACGACAGCACCGCTGCCGACAGGGCAGGGCGCAAGGGCGGGGCAGAGGGGCGGGGCTGAGGGGCCCCTCAGCCAGGATTACAACATGCACAGCTGCGTGGGAATGGCGGGAGTGAGGCTGTGGGTGAAGGAGAACGAGGGGGAGAGTGGGATTTGTCTGCTGCTCATGCTCCTGGCTGCTGCAAACAATTGCAAGACTAAAACTGACTGCACACGCGTGCAGGTAATGAGCAAATGCATGCATGTATGTCTGATGGGGGTTGAAGGCAGTAGTTACAATAGATAACTGTGGCTAGTGTAGGTAGACCCTGGTTGTAAATGATTGTTGCATGATGATGAGCTTGGTGAACAGTGCATGTTACATGTGTCTGATGATCATTTGCATTTTCTGTACACATCAACAATGCTCATTTACATAATAGTTCAATTTAACAGCTGAGCATGCTAAACAGCAAGAATAGAGATGAAAAGGCAGTAACTTTACAAACAACAGGTGTACACAGCTAGGTAGCACACAAGAGGCGTAGATGCATCCCGCATGCCTAACGTTGTGAGGCACATGGTGTTGTGTGTATGGTGTTGATAGGTAAGGTCGAGGACTGATTGCCACGTGTTTTCGTTGCAAAATTGATGTTTGTTGTAAGAGGCAGTACCAAACTCCAAAGCCTCGAAACAACTGTAACAACATAATTGTTACTCTAAAAGAGTTTTAATCCTCAGCATGTATGAGCATTACCGGCACTCATTGCAGCCATACGTGCACAAAGGGTAGAGCAGAAGGGTTGGTTACAAGGATAAATATCTAAAACAAACAGCAAGCACAACAAGCAAAGCCCAGTGCCAAGAGTTAACCCAGACCGACATGTGCACCACACAAAGCGCCTTATGCAATATTGATAAGGTCAGGGCAACGCTAGGCTGCTTACAAGCACTGTATGCAGTGCAAACAGCTGAAAGGTCTTAGATACACTACTAGTAGGTTTGGCCAATACACGCAAACCATGAATCAAACTGCCAATACACGCAACACAACATACAGCTCTCTAAAGCTGGCTGACGAAGACAAGCCCACCAGCGAGCACAATTCCAAGCACAAGCGTCACCACAACTGTTGGTGGGAGACCAGCGCTGCCCTTAATCTGGCCTGTCTCAGCATCGTATGCGGCAAAGCGCTTCTTGGGGGCATTGCATTGCGGGCATTCGTATGAGGAAGGCTGCGAAGTAAGCACAACACATCACGAGTGTGAGCGACATTTCACATAGAACATATCTGTTCTTCAAGTCAGTACTCTAGCTGGCTCTAGCTGACTGTCATACCCTAGTCGGTGAGTTTCATGTGGCAAAAAAGTGCTTACCGGTAGGCATAGTATGCAAGTCATGCAAGTTCCTCAGGGGTCTATTGCCCAATGCTGAAGGTGCAACCACATGTGCGTGCGTGCAGGCATGCACGCCCACACATGTGAATGCATGTATGCATGTGCACGTGCATATGGTACAATGTACCTGTTCGTCAAATGGTGTGGGCAGTGTGTAGATGTATCCGCAGTCGAGGCAGATGTGTGTGGCGCGTTCCTTCTGTGCAGCAGTGAGCTTGCGCCCAAACCGAGCTGGAGCCGGCCTCTTTGGCAACCTCTTCACATTAATCTCCTCAGCAGTAGGCCCGCGCGCCAACACAAAGTACACAGAGTCTGGCTTGGCCTGAACACAACACAGATTGCGTTGAGCTCGACAAACACATGACTGATGTAATGTGTGTCTTGCACAATGTTGGGTGCATGCAATGTTAACCAACCTGCACGGCGGTGCGGGTGAAGCCAAGGTTGTCTGCGGGCCACAGCTCATCACCGAAGAAAGAGCTGGTGTAGACTACAACGTCGCCGGCTTTCACGCCGGCCTTGGCGGCATTGCTGCCGGGGTTGACAGACTGCGCACCACCCAATCATGTTACCAACATAACAACACATGCAAAGGCACAATTGACGCGTATGGCAATCACAGTGCATTGTTGGAGACCATGCAAACAACTTGTCATTGTGCGTATGAGAAGCTCTTACACAGGTGCATATGCATAAGAATGACTAGTTGCATGTGCACTACACAACGTGCAATCAACTTGCTGCGTGAAAACAAGCTGTGGACAAAGAACGTACCCTGTCTGGATGACAAGAAACTCATGCATGTCTGTGCATGTGAGCGTGCTGGCTTGTGATGTTGCGTGCGCATGCATCGGTGTTCGTGTCTTTCTGCACGTGCAGTCTGTTTAAAGACAATGTCGTCAGCGCTTATGGAAACAGCACTTAACCTGTTAACTGACCTTGACGACAACGCCAGAGTTGCCTGACTTGGCGGCGAGGGTGAGGCCAAGTGGCTTATCAACCTCAACCTCCACGGTGCCGGAGAGCTTAGAGACGGCGGAGACGGCGGGGAGGGCAGACGGCGACGAGGAAGAGAATGACGACGACGCCCTGCGAGCGACGGCCTGGAGGCGCAGGCTGCCAGCTGGCGCAGCTCCGGCGAACGCACCCCGCAGAGGCAGCGACGGGCGGGCGCTCTTGCTGGAGCTGCAGCCGGCTGAAGAGGCAGTGGACAAAGATGATAGCGTCACTGTGGACGATGACAATGCCGCCATGCTGGTCGCCGCCGCCGCCGCCATGCTTGACGCTCAATGCAGCACTGGCAAACAAGGCGCAGGTACAGAGCTGTCTAGCATAGTATTTCGCGGCTGGTTGACGGGATACTTGGCGTAACGCAAGCTCTTGAGTTACTGTCAGCACGTGCGGGCCACAGACAGAGTCGTATGGTCAGGTACCTTGTGAGTATCGGGTGACGCGTGGCGCATCGAGCACTTCAAGCCTGCGATACCGGCGCTGCTGGCACTCCGCAGGCTTGCAGCCGCGAATCTCATTAATGCTCATGCATGCGCGAACGCTTCCATGCACCCTACTGGTACGCGACTCGCGGTGTGCGTTGTGAGACACACCGCATTAACCCCATGATGCAAGCGGCGAGGTAGGGGATGTGTGGCCTACCGTATTTGCCCTGATCATGTGATAGAAGCCCCCCCTTGTTACAGAAGCCCCCCACCCCTTTTCATGAACGGGGCTTGTATTTGGGGGCCTTCTATTGGAAACAAGGGGCTTCTACTCGGCGCGAATTACGCTGAGTCGCGCGCGTCAAGTGTACTCAGAGTCGGATTATCCGCACACTTGATGCGCGCGAGTGCCGCGCAGGAAAGCGTAATTCATGCGCGTTAAGCGTAACCTAAGCGCGCTATGGGCCGCATGGAGTCATGGGGGCTTGCAAAAGGTCGGGGGAGTAAGTGTTTACATAAGCCCCCCACCCTTTTTTGCCAGAGGGGCTTGTATTCGGGGGCGGCTTCTATCCGGGCAAATACGGTATCTTGCAAGTTTCCATGCGGGAATTCTTCTACTAACGAGGAGTTCATGCACGAGAGCTACATGAAAACGGACAGTCATTGCTTACAGTATAAGATATATTTGACAATGTCCAGATTTTGTATCATGTCGTATGGCGTCGGTCATGTTATTTGGAAAACGCATATCATGATGTATAAGTCACGCACGTAACAATAAATGTATTATCTTACAAACGATTTCACAGCAACTATTCATAACTTGTATTTTTACAGTCACGTGTTATAAGGATCTTGCTATTATTTCATGTAACATATAACATGTGTTGATATTGCATCGCACAGCGTGATAGCCAACAATGCGTGTCATACACATGCAATATGTCATTTGCTGGCACATCAAATGCGCAGTGCATTATAATTTGTGACCTCACCATTATATACGATAGTGAAGTCATTTATTATTCAGCCTTATTAAAAAATTACATGAAACTATCAATATGGCTGCTTCATCATTGAGGAGGATGAGGATTAATTAAGATAAGTAACATACTTACTATGTCATGGTTTTGTCTCAAAACATAATCAATAGTTAGGACCATCGATGGATAAAGTTACAAGATTAAAAAGCATATAGTCTTGCTGATTTGTACTAGCTCTTTGTACTCCAGCCTCAACTACAGCTTTAGCCACTATGAGTAGTGTCTGGAGGACAACGAAGCTTATGTACGTATATATATGAGCGCACGTGTGGTGCAACCATCAACATGCATGCCGCACCACTCGGTGTGCCGGTTTATATGCAGCGATGTGCTTGTGTACATACATTGCGAAACGGCAATGTGTGCTCATTGAAAATTGCTTGCGTGCATGTGAAGCGCAGCCATGGTGTGCGCGTGAATATCTTTGCGTGGGCGAATTGGAAATGTTGTGCATGCGTGCATGCATGTGCACTTGCTAGCAGAAGACATGTGCGCGCACGCATGACGTGCGCATGTGTACAGGATAAGCACGAGGCTACTAACAGCATGTTCACACCACACATCACATAGCCAACCACACGCACCTGCAAGTACGCCCATCGGGCTAAATCTACCTTGTATTCTACCTCTATTCCTACTGCCCCCCTGTTAGTTATGCATGTATGCGTGGAATGTGTGTCCTTACCAGCAGCTGCAAGATTGTTATTATCAAGTACGAAGCTACAAATATGGTCCAGTAAGCACTGCTCCCTTTGCACTGTCGTTTGTCCGCACCAGTTTCCAGGTCTCCAATGCACACATTTTCATTATGTGCGTTATTCAGCTGTGGGATCGCACCAATCTAGCATACTATCTCTGATACACCACCAACCTTGAGGAGTTTGATGCAATGCCAACAAGCAACCAGTGAGTTCCTTGTTTTTGCTTTGCGTGGACGAGCTGGTACGACATACACCATGCATAATCAATATGCATGGTGTGTACATGCCCTGTGCACCTACAGCAATTGTTGCTGGGACTGTGAGCCGCCTCCTAGTGCCACGAGTTATCATACTGAAGTGCTGGCGACAAGATGAATTACACGCACGCACGCACGCACCGGACACACCCTTGCACACAGAAACATGCATGCACGCATCCAAACACGCGCAGACCAACGCGTGCTCCATGAAGTGTGTGTGCCAAGCCACAATATGCATCAGCACACAGTGAATGTATTCGCCTGCCACAGATGGCAACTGAGAGTGGTGCGGGCCAACAATGCAACGCGACATTGTAACCTGCTTCCGGATGCGTCAACATCGAAGGAGGCGCACTGCGAAATTGTGCACTCAAGAAGTCAACTGCGCAATGCTGTCCTTCAAATTCTGCAAGTACTCCCTCAAAAGGTCGTCCGACAGTGTAGCTTGTCGCAAGCAGAGGAGACGCTGCACAATGCTGTACTCGTTGCGAAGGGCTGCATACTGCTGATCAGTGATGCGCTTGCGCTGTGCTGCCTGCACACATAGCAGGGCATCAGTACGTGCGCACGTGCATGTGCTTTGCTCGTTTTGGTGGCATTGCGCAAGGGTCTTAGATATTGCACACAGTTTCGGCATTCAGACAATCTGGGACTAGAGCTGACAGTATAGTTCTCAAGCAGTATGTAGCGATTCAAGCTGCAAGCGAGTCCTAAACTGTGGCATGCAATTGTCGGCTGAGCGTTAATGTGCTTGCAACTTGCTTGAAGCTGTTAGGAAGCGTACCTTGAGGTCAACTTGCGCAGCAATGTCTGTCGCCTCTTTGATGACAGTGTCGGGGATTCCAGCAACAGATGCCAGTAGCAGGCCATAGTTGGTGACGTTGCAGGAACCTTGAGCTACGCTGTAATGGAAGCTAAGGCGGCTATTTGCCGTCGAGACTGCCAAGCTGCACAGCTGATATGCACATTGGTTGGCAAGCAAGGTGGCGTCATGGAAAGGCTGAGATGGATGAGAACAGTACCTTGACGTTGGGGTACAGTGAACACAACTCGCCCAATCGGTGGTCATGAGTAGCAACGATGGTATACCTGATGGCACAAGAGGACGTGTTGACTGCCTTCGCTTGATCAAGCATCCAAGTGAGCTATGGCAGATGCAATGTGAATCCATTGCAGACGGCACGCATAGATGGTAGCTATGTACGCCTGCGGGGCAAGCATGTACATGCGCCAAGGGTTGGTGCTTGGACTGTAGCAGGCGCTTACAGGTTTTGTGCAAGAAGAAACTCGCAGCAACTCCAAGCGATGGCGAAGCCATCAGCTGTGGCGGTGGCTCTCCCCAACTCGTCAATCAAGACCAGGCTTCTGTCACAATGCAACACGTTAATGGGGATGCCAACGTACATACTACAGAATGACAGGGATGGATGGATGGAAGGGAATTGAGGGCGGCTTTGCATCTGGCGCAGATGAGGGAGG
>RHPI01003389.1:871493-890988 GCA_009103225.1 Chlorokybus atmophyticus
AGAGAGAGAGAGAGAGAGAGAGAGAGAGAGAGAGAGAGAGAGCTTTGCGACACTTGCCTTGTGCCGATGGACTGCATCAAATAGGCGGTTTCACGCATCTCTGCCATGAACTGCAAGAATGCCACCAACGTTATGCCAACACAAGTGCTGCACTACAACTGGGATTGGAAGAAGTGAAATTGACTGCAGGCCCAGGTTTCATCCATGCCAGGCCGTTATGTTGTGAGATATTCATGACGCGTACCAAGGACTTACCGAACTTGCATTGGACTCCAAGTTGTCGCCTGTGCCAATGCAGGTCAACAGGCGGTCCAAAGGCCTCAGCGACGCGAACTTGGCTGGAACAAAACAGCCAATCTGTGCCAAGATCACTATCAGAGCGACTTGATGAAGGTAAGTGCTCTTGCCGCTCCTGCCAGAACATTGAGATCTCAATAAACAAGGACAGCTGCATGTGTGGACACCTTGCTGAGTACAGTTGAGTGCTGTAGATCACATTCAAAACACGTGTCATAAGTTCTCGATTGCATACCCAAGAACGATTGAGCAAGAAAACAAGTATTATCGGTGTTGCATATCAACAGGCATGCGGTGCAGAGTGCTTACATGTTTGGGCCAGTTAGGATTAACATGTTGGAAGCTTCTGATAAGTAGGTCGTGTTTGCCTGCAGGTTGTCTGCAGCACTTAATGACCGCATGACGCTGCCAGGAAAATACGTGTAGCGGTCATGACTTGCACAACAGCTAGCACATCACCCTACCACGAACTGGTCGCCCAACATCTTGTCAAAAACAGGGTGGCGGCCGCCATCAATGGCTATGGGTGCATCCTCTGCACACCAAGGCCCAAGTATGTAAAAGAAGACCCGCTGTGACAACAGGTAAGCCTCCGATGCGGTGCTAGCTGCATGCTCGAGCAGTTCGCACTAAGACAACCTGCACCTGCCAGCTCTGGCCGAACATAGCTCTCAGCCGTTGCCGACGAAACCAGGTACGCAAACGAGTTCACCAACATGTCCAGCAGTGCAAAGGACTCCGACAGCACATTCAGCAAGGGTTGGTCCTCTCTAATGCGCTGGCACAGTCCTGCATGCCAACATCACGTGGTAGTGACCGGGTGGGATGTTTGGGAGCTTTCTGGTGACTCTGTTGCCTCGAGCGTTATCAGCCGCCATACCTTCAAGCACTTGAATCGTGCGGAAGTAACACTCATTGGCAGCAGACTTGTTGCGCATGTTCAACTGTGGCATGATTCAAGTTATATGGAAATTTTGAAATGCATGCAGAATCAGGTCTCATGAAAAATGATGCTAGAGAGCAGTTTGACTCACCGACACGAGTTCTTGTGAAGAGCACATGTAATGCTTACTGTGTCTTGTGACCTGTACGACAGCAGAGCTCAGTACACAAAGCACACTTGCTTGCAAGGCGCTGCATGCTGAAGATTAATCAATAGCAAGGTCGTAATGCTGACCTGTATGAACACTTTTGGTAAGGAGGCTCCTTGCAACTTCTGCACCTCCAGGACTGGAATGCTGATATAGAACCCACGCTTACTGTTGTAGGGAGTCTTCAAGCCCGGAAGGTCAAACTCTTCACGATAGCGGCTTGCCAGGTCATAGACAGCTGCGACAGGCTAACCATGTCCGACATGCAACAAGGCAAAACTGTGCAGAAGCTACAACTTGCAATGTACACAAGTTCAGAGGAGGTATTCTCAGACAATAGGCTGCGCTTGTTCTGCGTCAGTTGTGAGCGGTGCGCTTGAGGCCTCATACGACTACTTCACGATACTACCGGGAATTCTAGTAGTGTTGATGCTCGAGAACATGCGGCTATAGATGGTAGCAGTATATGATGCGCTTGAACTTGCCTTCACTTGTCTCGCAGAAAGCTTTGCGTGCAACATCCAAGAACCCGTCCACTCCGGCTTTCACTGCAAAGCACTGCTGGGTCCTTGTGACGAAGGCAGCTTTGGAGTGTATGATGTCTTCATCAATCACCTTCTCAATGCTGCAAGAAGTAAACGTGTGCTGTCAGAACCATTAACAACTCATCACAAGGATTTCTCTTGGCATCGTGTGTACAGTTCCCAACAGACCTGCTCTTGAGGGCTTCCAGCCCAGGATGTACGAACACGTTCGTGCGGATGTTCTCCAGCGTGATGCTTTGACAACTCTCCAGAGCCTGCGTGAAGGCACACACCAAGACTATCGCTCAAGCAGAGCAATGTCACTAAGGCAAGGTGTGCACAGCATGAGATCAGGTTTCACTGCTGCGCACAAGCCAGGCTCACCTGTGCTGCTGCTGGCACGAGCTCGAGCGTCTGCTTGAGCTCAATGACTCCAGCGACAATCTTCTGATTGCGTCGAGCTTGTGCTGTGCCGTCAGCAAGTGTGCTAACCCGCTGCTTCAATGCAAACTGGGAGAGCGTTCGATCTGCACGTGGACTTCATTGTCACAACAGTGAGACACACGTGGCCGTTGTTGTTGTTGAAAGGAAACCCACCAACATTCTTTGGTAGTCTGCTTAAAGTTTGACCCAAGTCAAAGAACATGCGTTCGTTGCTTGTCAACTCTTCCTGCGGTACAAAGTAGGCCAGAGTCGGTGCGTCTTATGTGCAGGGCAGTTTGTGTTAATGCACTCTCAGAGTGCATATGAAACAACTGCTCTGAGGCTTGTCTGCGAAGCTGTGACAAAATGCTGTGCCAAATCTATTCAGTCAAACAGTTTACCACGCAGTCCAAACGACCATTGATGGTGTTCAGGTCCTTGGGAGGCTGAAGTATGTTTGCTTTCAAAAGCCTTGTCCTGCGCAGCGATGCGGTACAGCATTGAACCCCCACCTCAGGGATAGTGGTTGACAGAAGACGCGAGTGCACATCATGCATGCTTGACGCAGCTGTCTGCAAGTTGACTAACCCCCCAGTTGTCTTCGTGGTCTTCAACATGCCGAACAAACTGGTTTTGATAGCAGGTGCACCCGGCGGCGCCTCGTGCAAGGTGCGAACAAGCTCCAGGTTTTTGGCACTGCGGACGATTGCAGCGGGATGAAGTGCACTACGCAGAAGTGTTCTCGGGCTGCTTAGCACTGGTGAAATTGATCCATCAACGTCACCAGTCTACTGTTAAACATACCTGTTGGCGTCAATGTACATGTGATGAAAGCTTCCGTTGAATGTCACCTGGAGGGCAGACGCTGGTTGAGCAACAGCAACACACAGCGGGAACTGCACTAGAGTGCACATCTTACTTTGAGCGACCCAGTTGCAATCACCATGTTATTTTCCAGCTCCACCCTGCGAGTACCCAAGCCACACTTATAACCTAGTACTTACCGGAACAACTGTTCAACAGTCAAAAGTCAAAAGTCAAGCTTCACGAAGGTCACATGGACCGTGCTTACCACTGCAGGACTGCGTAGGCTGCCGCCAAACACAGCTGCGAATTACTGCGCGTTAGACAAGACCACAACCGGCCAGGGTCAGAAATCCCAATGCAATCGACGTCGCTGCGTTGTGCAACCAAAGCATACGTAGTGTTGCTGGCTGTCAATGTCCAAGTTGGCCGCCAGCTCTGAGTTGGCAAGGTTGCGGACCATAAGTGCTCCCTGCAAGCATACAACATCAAAGCTGAAACAAAAACATGGGCATTGTACGTGTAGGTGCCTTCAGAAACAGCTACGCTTAACCACCGACACTGCAACACACAGCTTAGACCATGCTGACAACACATGCAGCGAGCTGTTTGAGTTCCTTACCTTTGTATCGTCAAAGCGGCTGCGCTCAAGCACCACTTTACGCGCTTGGTCAAACTCACACGCGGCAGCTACGGCATTGATGCCAACGTCACCGTCAGCGTTGGTGGACATGAGCAGCTCGCCGGGCTCGTAGAACTGCAGCAGCGTTGCCGTGTTTTGGTATGCCCTGCTGGCTTCAATGAACTGCGACAGGTGCAGGCTTGGGTTTTCCAAGTCAACGGCAGCGACGCCAACCTGCCAAACAGAACTCTTTACAGCTGAATCGAGTTTCACTCACACAGGCTCGACTGGCCTGCAGCTGGTAAAAGGGCATGCACACCTCTCTAGCTCGATTCTCCACGAAAGCCACGACATAACGCCCAGATGAACCAGCTGCGCCTTCTGCGTCCTCCTCCACCTCCATCTCCGTCCCGTCATCCTCGTTCCGGACCTCGCCCGGCCCGCGCTTCATCGCCACCGCCACCGCCGCCGCCGGCCTGCCAGGAACTGCTTGAGCTGCATGCACGCAAGCGGGGTGAGTGCCGGAACTGCAAGCGCAGGGCCGACTGCTTAGCATGCATTTGACGACCACTATGGATAGTGCTGGACGCATGTTATTGTCAAGGTACAGGTTTTGTGTACACAAAACCGGAAGTTACTTAGTGACTTACCAGAAGCTTTGTTTATTTGCAAGCGCTTATGGACGTCACTGTAGAACACTCCATTGCAGTTGACTCAACATCATGATGATAAAACATAACAATATACCATATCTTGGTGTTTACAGATGATAATTTATGCATACCTATGTATGTATGTTGTACACGTGTATAATATTGATATCAACATACGTGTGGACGATCATTTCAACACACGTGCATCATAATACAATACATGCATGCGATAAAATAATGTCATATAATAGCAATTTAAAACAATAATAGAGCTTGAGTACATCGAGTTAAGGAGCAAACACTTTGATATAAAAACATAGAATGTTGAATACAATATTGGATACATCATGACACAAAAGCCTAAAGAGTTTTCATATGCAAGTATTATTGCAACATGTTGTCAAAATTGCTTAATGTGCGTGATTCCAAATGCAATAATAGCGTCCAACAAAGTCGTGGCGTTCTCTTTATGCACACTATTAAAAGAGTTGAATGCAATTGTAATTTGCAACTATAATATGCAATTATAGTATTACTAGCAAATGTTGATAACAATAAAAGCCAACTATGATATACACATGTCTCACTTGTTATCATACATTTATACTTGCTTTTAACACATACCATGTTACGAAGTGCAAAAGTATAATAAATAAGCATAATGCATCGATATTGTAACATCGGTATAACATTACCTTGTAACGGTTGTGCATTGGGTCATATATTATTTATGGATGTTATTATACCGTAACGTTATGAACAACGTCGTTTTTATCATACATATACGAACTTGTCACACCGTTGTTGTAATATGTTGCTACTCGAAGTAGTCATTTTGCATATATATATTGAATGGTAGTAGGTAAATGACAGTCCGTAGGTATATGATATCGCTTCATAACTTTCGCAACACTTGCTGAGCGGATTTTGCTCTGCAAGTGTTGTGCAGCTTCCAACTTGCTTGTGAGAACAAGGGTCCCCACGCGGGAACTCCCTGTCCAGCCCATCGCTCGTTAGGGTTGCATGAAGGCTCAGGACCATCCCAACGCCCGTGAGGCCTGATCCGGGACACAGCGGCGGCGGTATAGGTGGCGGCGGTGGAGCACCTGGCTTGTGCTTTAGGGCGATGGTGGGCCAGCTGGGTTGGTGTGAGCTTCCGCTGCTGCTGCAGACCAGCAAAGGCGGATCCTGATATCAAAGGGACACGCCTTCACCGCCTCCGCCTTGCCTACTCCTGGCCCGGCGTGGCCTGGCCATGGCTGGCGTGGCTGTGAGGGACAGCAAGTCAAGAGGAAAGAGCCATGACCGCTATGTGAGTAATTATTTCTTGCTCAATGAGTTGACGATTTCTCAGCTTGTATGCTGTTCCGCACATATCCGGTGTTGTGGCAGTGTAGTCTGCAGACTGTGCTCGAGCTTAAGCTGCACGCTAGCATGAAAGCATGGTAATTGTTGTCATGGGCATTTGGTATATTGAATTGTTGAGATCCAATGTGCAATTGGTCTTGCAACAACAGCAACTGAGGCCTGCGCTCAAGGCGCGTGCATGTATGTAAACAGAGCACAGCTCAAGTCGATGCTCGGCCTTCCTCTTGCCACTCACATTTGCCATAGAGTGAGTGGCAAGAGGCAGGTCCTTGTAAGCACGGAACCGAACAAAAGACAGAAACACGAGTCGTTTTCAACATAGTCTTGGATACAGACATATAGTTTCGGACTAAAATAGTTCACAACTTCATGCTGGTGCGATCCCTTGTGACACGTGGGAGAACTGCGTGCATTACAGCACTGCTTTAGTAAGTAGCTGAAACACAGTGCTACCATTGACATCCCTAAAGCATTCTTAGAGCATGTTTACTTTTCTCAATCGCGTGCATTGTGTCAGCTGAAACTTGCTGAAACTCGTGTTGCCACTTAGCAACCATGAAGGAATGAAGCCTTTCTTGTCTGCTTTTTGGAAATTCTGTGTTCATAGGTTATTGGAGATGAGATTGGGCGAGGCGCGTACGGTAAGGTGTACAAGGGCACCAACACGCACGATGGCAGCATTGTGGCCATTAAGCAAGTCTCGTTGGAAAACGTCAAGCAATCTGACCTGGCCGGCATCATGGTGAGTTTGTGCTGCCCTATCAGCATGCACATCACCTCCACTTCAACGTTGCATGTGAACGTTATTATTCACACTGATGCTGTGGTTCATTGCTGGCAGGTGGAGATTGACTTGCTGAAGGCGAGTGTTTTGGCCATGTGGCAAACAGTTGTGTATTTCACTATGCGCTCATGTTTTCTGTGTTGTGTGATTGTCATAGAACTTGAACCACAAGAACATTGTCAAGTACCTGGGATCCTACAAGACGAGCTCCCATCTTTACATTATACTCGAGTAAGTGAGGCAGGCACAGATTGCGTGGCTCAGCCTGATGGATAACAGCTGCAAACCGTGCCTGGACAGGCATGCTCACGTGCAAACACCTGCACCATCTTCACTCAATTATTGATGTCATCATAGATATGTCGAGAACGGGTCTTTGGCAAACATGATCAAGCCCAGCAAGTTTGGAGCACTGTCCGAGTCCTTGGTGGCTCTTTACACCGCTCAGGTAGAGCAATCAATGAAAGCTGCTGAGCGATGTTCATTTAGCAGTTGTTTTCACGTAACTCAGCATCGCGTACTTGCTTAGATCCTGGAAGGGTTGGTGTACTTGCACGAGCAAGGCGTAATCCATCGCGACATCAAGGGCGCCAACATACTGACGACCAAAGAGGTGCGCCTGCCTTCGTCAGCTGCATCATACGAAGTTGACATTGGCAATGCCTCAAACCGTGTGTGCATGCGTGCATGTGTGCATGCGTGTGTGTCATGTTGCTGAATCATCTGCGTTCAGGGTCTGGTGAAGTTAGCCGACTTTGGTGTTGCCACCAAGCTGACTGAAGCGGAGCAGAAGGCGCAACAGAGCAAAGGCACTTCTGTTGTAGGCTCACCTTACTGGATGGCTCCCGAGGTCAGGTTTTGTTGTTAGCGTGTGCATTACCACTGTCCCTCTCACAACAGTTGGAAGGAGCTTTAACTGTGTTCATAGGTTATTGTTATGTCGGGAGTGAGTGCGGCATCCGACATATGGGGAGTTGGCTGTACGGTAAGCCTTCAACATAGTGTGCGACCTCCGTATGTGCTGCCATATGCTAATCAGCATGTGTTGCCCAGGTGATAGAGTTGTTGACAGGGGCACCGCCATACTTTGAGATGCAACATTACTCGGCGCTGTTCCACATTGTTCAGGTAGCAGCCTTTGTTGACTGTGCTTATAACTGCGTGTCATTTTAGGCGCTGTCCAAACTGTAATGCATTGCTTCTCTGGGTACTGTATTTCCTGCATGCACATGTTATATATAACAAGCGTGGGAGCAGATTGAACGGTGTTGGTATTTTGAATGTGCATCATGATACATTGTGAAGTGTTGTTGCTGGATGGATCTTATCTGCACTGTTCACATGACATGAGTCTCACTAAAACTGATGCGCACAAGTGCGCGCCCCTTTGTGTATAACGGCGCAGCTTGCCCATTTATGGTCATGCGAATGCAGGATGATTGCGTGCCTCTTCCCGAGTCAATAACACCGTTAATGAAGGACTTCCTTGTGCAGTGCTTCAAGAAGGCATGAATAGTAGTCACATTTGCTTTGCTGCTAGGCTCTCCCTGATCTGCATCTCACATAGTTGCCATCCTCTCGTGCAGGACCCCAAAGAAAGAGGCAGTGCAAAGAAGCTGCTGCGCCATCCTTGGATTCGGCAAAATCGACGCGCATTGCAAAATTCCATATCCAGACATACTGGAAGGCTGCAGCTCAGGTAAGTGTGTGTGCAAACGCGCGCATGTACTGTGTTACTGCTACTATACGTCATAGTAATAAGTGGCTGCTCTTGTGTCCATGATTGCATGTAAGCATGGCACAAGCATCACCAACATTATGTATACGCAGCCTTCCTCGTGACATTGATGAAGAGGTGGAGACAGTTGTTGCCAAGTCCATTCAGCTTGATGCAAACAATCTGGACAACCCCATCGATGAGCCGGACGAGGTGCCGGTGTCCATGTCGCAGTCATTCGAGCGCGCGTCCAGCTTGCTGCCATTAGACCGGCCGGCCATCCCTCCTGCCAGCTCGCATCATCACAACCATCAACATCATCCAACGGCACCCGTCCCGACCACCATCAATGCCAACGGACATGCACGCTCGTTCACTGATCCCTCCCCCACGTCCGCAACGCCACCAGTGCACAAACAAGCGTCTCTCACGGGACAGGAAGCCAGTAGCAGCTGGAAGGAGCTCACCAGGCGGCATTCGGTACTTGTTGTGTTAGTCTTGTGTGTGTAAATGCACGTGAGCGTGTGTGTGCGCGTGTGTCTCATGCCCAATAATTGTTGTTTGTGGCTAGGCATCTAAAGAAGATGATACGCTGTCCTCAAAAAGCACAAGCTCAGCCAGTTCGAGGTATCGTCTTGCAGAAGGCATCACGTGTGCAAGGCTGCACATGTTGGTTCGCAAGTAAAGCTAACAATGTTTTATGCAGGTCCATGGCTGCTGCTTTTGTGGCCAGTGGAGGTTTAACATCGCCGGACTCATCACTCCGCCAGAGATCTGCAGAGTGGCGGTTGTCATCGGGCAACTTGGGGGTGAGACATACACTACATGTGGACTTTGTGGTTGTTCAACATGGCAACCTGTTGCGATTGTCATATTGTGGTTTGTGTGCTCAGCGCGTGCGACCACTTAGCCGACTGCGCAGTGATGCATCAGAGGAAGCTGAGGCGGCCCGGCAGGCTGACGAACACGACATGGCTACCACGAGCGAGTTGGACGGCCTCACAATGGACGACAACAACAGCAGCAACAACAACAACAACAACAACAGCAGTAACAACAACAATGGCGTTGCCACGGCAGCGACAGAGCTGGAAGCAAGGTTCAGAGTGCGCTTCTCGCCCACGCAGGAGCAGCAGCAGAGTGCCGGCGCAGCCGGTGATAATCAGGCCACATTTGCAGCAACTGAGTCAAGCCCATTCCCGCCTGTTGCACGCACGTTAACCGAAGCTGAAGTGGACGGCCTCGATCTAGACAAGACCGACAACTACGCGCAACAGACGGCGGAGCTATCAAAGATACTGTTTTCGTTGGGTCCTGATGCGCCTGAGGGCATTGTGCTCGGCTCATGCCAGCAGCTCCTGCGCGTGCTGCGGGACAACGCCGACATGAAGGGCTACCTTATTGCGCACCGCGCCATCACGCCCCTCATCGAGATGCTCGACTCAGACAACACCAACATACTGCTTGCGGCGCTCCAGGTTGTGAACTTCGTCATTACGGACAACGCTACTTTTCAGGTGTGTAAAGTCGTCCGTGCATTGTTTATAAGGAAGTTATGTACGCGCACATGCACGCATAAACACACACACGTGTGTGCGTGAAGTGCGTGTGCGGCACACACACTTGTACACATGCATGCATGCATGCTGAAGCGCACACTATGGTTGTGAGTCTAATGCAACTTGTGTGAACAGGAAAATGTATGCCTCCTAGGGTTGATTCCCATGGTGATGCGGTTCTTGGACTCCAGTTACTCAAAGGCTGTGCGGCTGCAAGCCGCAGCCTTTATGAGGCAGATATGCTGCACTGGCACCCTCACCTTGCAGCTGTTCGTGGCCTGTCAAGGCATTCCTGTCTTGGTCAAACTGCTCGAGACAGATCCCGATTGCAGGTTGGCTGAATGTGATTTGCTGCACGCACATACATGTGTGCTTGCGGGTGCGGGTGCGGGTGCGCGGGTCACCAACAATAACACTTTCCTGTTGCAGGGACATGCTCTACGCTGGCATTGACGGTATTTGGCAAGTCTTTCGGGTGCAGACCGGCATATCCAAGGGCGAAACTTGCAAGCTTCTCACCAAAGCGGGAATGGTGGAGCGACTGGTGGATGCGCTCGCCAGTTTTAATGACAACCGCAGCCGCAGGCGCACAACAGAGCTCATTACGGTTTTGGACGCTGGTAAGATGTTACACGACATACATCTGCACTTGTTCAGAGAAAGGTACCATGCATGCAATGACCTTGCGCGCACATGTGCTTATAGGCTCGCTCGTGTGTACAGTTACAAACGGTGAAGGCCATGAGTCTGACCTCAAGAGTTGGAAATTGCACACTGCAGCGTACGCTGAGAAGGTAAGTGTTGATGTTAATTGGTGCGTGTTGGTAGTCAGTCTGCAGGCAATGATGGACCAATTGCTGGCAGGTTGCAAACATACTGCTGGTCCTTGCCCATGCCGACGCAAGCGTGAGGACGCAGATGTACAGCACACAACTCTTGCACAAGTTGTTCAAGCAGCTATCTTTGCTGGAGCCCGCAGCACTGGTGAAGGTAAACTTGTGTCTGTTGTGGGGTTCTGCCTTGCGTGTTATACTCATTGAACTTTGCATTCCAGATATATCTTCTCTCTTTCTGCTGCTCAGGTGCTTAGGGTATTGCGACAGCTGTCTCTGGATGCCAATGCGTTGGAGTCGTTACACCGAGGAGGCGCAATTTTGCACCTCGTGCCGTTGCTGGACCACACGGATCACCTATTGGCCAAAGAGGTGTCAACCGAGGTGCGAACTGCCACAGCTTGCGAGATGATGATGAACCAAAAAAGGATGGTGTTGATCATGACGGTGGTTACCACCATCACGACACAAAACAGAAGGAGGTGCTGACTCTCTGATGTTGTACTCATTGCAGGTGTTACAAGTACTTTTTCACCTTTGTGCGTGCAACCGCGCACGGCTTGAGCAAGCAGCCAGCGCCGGAATCGTGCCTGTGTTGACGAGTGTGGCCTCGCAACCCGAATCACCACTTCTCACGTAGGCTCAGAAGGATGCAATCAGCTGCTTGCCATGCAACATGTACATATAATCATGTTGTGCGTGTGCCTCTGCAGGTATGCGGTGCCGCTGCTGTGTGAGCTCGCGCATGTGTCGAAGAGCACGCGGTCAGAGTTGTGGCGGCACAACGGTCATGATGTCATGTTGGATTTGCTTCGCCACTCGCAATGGTTTGGATCAGTACTTGTGCGCATACATCCGCCTGTTTTAATATGATATAAGCTGCATTTCAGAGTTGAACCTGTATTGTTGTATTGCATCTTGGGCAGGCAATCACTGGCTATGGAGGCGCTGGCAGTATGGCTTCTTCATGAGCCGTCGCGGGTTGAGCAGAGGCTGTTGCAGGTTAGTGTAATTCATATACAAGTCATCATGGGCAGGTGGTGTCATGCTTGTTGCTGATGCCATTCACAACTTGTTTGGGAAAAAAGTCCACTCACTCAACATGATCACGCAGGCGGACGCTATCCAAGCACTCATTGGCTTGTTTGAGGCTGGCAAGGCTGTTGATGAAGACCTTTTGGAGTCCTTCCTGCGTATCATCAGGTATGTTTGGGCTTTCCAAGCCAATGAGCCCTAGAATCAGGATTGAAGGCGTTTCTGCAGCTGGTGTACTCACCACCATGCTTTCATGTGGCAGTAAAAGCAAAAGGCTGAATGTCAGCATGTCAACCAGCGGCAGGCTCATGACTCTCCTCACGGCTCGCATGCACTCCAGCGACAATTTTGCTCGCATTGCTCTACTCAAAACCATTAAGGTGGGAGTGCGTTTGTAATCTATGTCTATCACGCATGGAGGGTACTGCAATACTTACTGCACTTCAAGTGGTGTTGCACATGTGACTGACACAGGATTGTGTTGATAGATACTCTATGAGCAACATCCCAACCCACGCCAGTTTATGGCTGAAAATGATGTGACAAACCACTTGAGAAAGGTTGTGGAAAGCGAGAAGGACACAATGAATGTGTTGGTGCGACAAACAGCGAAGGCGCTGTTAGAGTCGATGTTGATAAATAAAGTGTATTAATGTACAGGTTGAACTTCAGTTGTGTACAGCATTGCTGACTGCTCCTCCGCAGCTCTGTAGTATGTGTGCAGATTGTAGAGTACATTGCTTTGTTACAACATGCAAACACTTGGTTGTTTGGTGTTCATAGAGGTTGTATAAATTCTACACAGACGTGCGCATATTAAGTCTGCATGACATGTATGATGTGCCCAGTATACATGTGCCTCCTATTGGTATACCTATGTGCCCTTGTGTTGTGTATGTATGTGCATTGGGTAGGCAGCTACGTGTATGGTTTCACGTCAGGGTTTGCAGGTTGCTTGATGCGGGATTGCTGCTTGCAGTAAATATTTGACTTGCATCATTCAAGTGAGTAGCGCTGACGAGTTCAACTTACCGTATTTACTCTATCAGCCCCCCCCCCCCCCCCCTCCCCCCCCCCGGGTCGAGTAAAGTCCCCCACCAATGGAAAAGCATTCTCTTAGACTTATTTCTTACTAATAGTGGGGGGAAAGGCCTTGGTAAAAAGTGGGGGACTACAATTGAGTAAATGCAGTAAGTCAATTCTTCTTTTTATCTGTCATGAACTTCTATTAATGACGCACAGTGTGCTTTACAGCACATGTGCGTCTGCGTATGCATAAATTGAGAAGGTGCAGTTACGTGTGCGCAAGTCTAAACGCGCAATCACTGTTGACGAGCATGTAAAGCAAATAAATGCGATTTCATGCTCAAATCAGCACAGTAGCGAACTGCACAGTGGCGAGGAGGGCAAGGGGTCACCACTTGCGCAGCAGAGGCGTGGTGGTCAGGCCGGGCATCACGCAGGTGTTCACGTCGACAACGACGCAGACTGACTGGGCCCCGCCGCCACCCAACCTCATCCCCCTGTACGACACAGAAACGACTGCAGGCATGGTCAGTACGCTAGTCACCGTTAGTAGCTTGTGGACCATATGCAACAGCAGCAGCATGAACTGTAACAGCACAACACAGTCACAGCACCAACAACATGACTGGAAGCAGTCTAACAAGACAACAACCAACAACACAGTAACAGCGACCACAAAATGACCAACAACATGACAGTAAGCACTGTTACAAGACAGTAGCAGCAAGGACAATGACTGCATGTGTCGAAGCAGTGATAGTCAGCGAGCGAGCGCCAAATGCTATGACTAGCACCCGTGTATCTTTCGCGCTAAGGCGCGTGCGCAAGGGGAGGGGGGGGGGGAGTTACGCCAAAACTAAGAGTTTCATCCATTGAGGCTTGAATTGGCGGTTGTGGCAAGGGCTGAAGATCAATTCTCTTGCGTAGTGCTCTCTGAATGATTGTGTTACTTGTGTGATGCGTATCACACACGAACGTTAAGCACCGATCCTACCCAAACCAATCAATGGTATGACTTTGTTGAGTAGTGCTGATTGTCTGTCATGTCATGTCATGTGTGGTAGCCTTAATGATAACGAGCAAGTACTCTATGAGAAGTGCAAAGCAAGACGGCAAATGTACATAATAGGCGAGGCTAGCATACGGATGAAAACATCCACTTTACAGTTGTTACATGTGAGCAGCAAGACATGTCTCACACTCTTGTGCGTGTCACAACCTCATGTATCTCATATATTATACACCACTCAACCATTTGCTCATAATTCCAGTGTGAGTCTGGCTTACTCATCTAAGCACACAATACCGCTTTACCCAGCTGTACGCACACAACACCGGTGACCTTCTTATTGTTACTAGACTGGCTTATCCGTGCTACTAGACTAGCTTATCCGTGCTGAGCCTGAGCAATACAAGCACATGTGTAGGTATGTCCGTTTGCCAGGTGCAACAACTTCACTTCTAAAGACCTGCCAGGTGCGCGGCTATTGCTGCAGCCTTATGACTGAGCTTTAGCGGTGCGTGCGTGATGTTGCCGGTGCGTGGCTCGGTCAAAGAACCCATGATGTGCACGAAGTCATCATCCACATTGACTCTGTTGCAAAAGGTGATCAAGCAGCGTTAGTTCCTGCCGTACACAAGGGGGGCAGGAAGTCAGCACCCAAGCAAGTTACTCACTGTGCGGCGATAAACACGACGTCAGAGGCTTCCCCAATCTGATGCGAGCTGTCTCGCTGGTCCTGCCAGCAACTCTGTGTCTGGTTGTATCTAAGTGCAGGCCTTAAGCTGTCGGCAGGAATAGTGCTGCTGAAGACTCCCAGCACAAGTAGCCCGATGAAGTCAGCAGATACAGTTGTCACCTTTCCAGCTGCAACCAAGACAAACAAGTGCATTGGACATAAAGCTACGTGAACTGGCTGTGCTGTGACAATGCAAGACTGGACAGCAGGTTATGCACACGTATGTGCTCAACAAGATGCACTGCAGATGCCGTACCGAGGCGGCTGCCGACGACGGGCGTGAACAGCAGGAAGGTAGCCGTCATCTGGACGCGGAAATATGGGTTAATTCCTGGCAGCAGCGGGATATCCTTGCTCGCCAACTTCTCATCGGAATAGGCAAGCACCACCCCTCCAAGCCCGTTGTTGTACCTGTTGCGAACGCGTGTGACAACCTTGCTTGCAGCCAAGGCATTCAATGCATGAGACCATTGCTTTGTACAGCTGCGTACAGCGATTTGACCTTGAGCGCGCACGTACTCAAACAGATCGTGGCACCAGTTTGACATCTACAAGGAGCAGTACCCCGCCTCCCCCCAACACACACCGTTGTACATAACAATGTCTACAGCAGTGCGTGGCGACATCAAGTTACTTGATAAGTAGAGCATAAGTAGAGCATATGCATAGATGGCGCAATATGTTGAGCAAAAACAAGCGTTGTGAAGAAAGACCGCTTTCAAGCTGTGCAACCATCCACATGTGCAATGCTTGGAACATGCACTTGCAACTTGCAGGCGTTTCCAATGCGTGCTTTACACATTTATGCTACATTACATGAACAGCCCAAGGAGGTGTCCGTAACTCAGGTATGCACAGAGTTTTGTTATGCTATGAAGCACGACTCACGTACAGCAGGGCAAACGCACCGCATGAGCAGCTTGTTGAGATGGCTCCGCAGCCCAGCAGCAAAGCGCGGGCCAGCGTGGGACGGGTGCATGTCAACCCGCAGGCTGGCGGTGACCTCCCGCAGCCACGATGAGTTTGGACCCTCCACATTGGCTTCATCAGCGCCCTGCTCACTCAATCCAACCCTCCCGCTCCCGGATGCCCCCCCATTGTTGTGCAGCAGCTCCAGCTCCCTCACCGCTGACATTGAAGCGCCTGGTCACAAGCTGATTAGCACGGTGGAGTAGTAGTAGTAGTAGTAGTAGTCACACGCACAAAACCACACTACAATGCCTAAAAACTCACAGCCGGGCCGTTGGCAGAGCCTGGCTGTCCCCACGCATTCAGATTGCTAGTCCTCTGCAAGTAACAGCACGGGGTACCGTATCAGTGCTGAAAATGCAGTGCATGGTCTTCACCACGTTCTGAGCGACTCAAAAACTGCCCGCATGCAGAACCTGGTCTAATAATTACTACTTACGCAACCGCTTGCAGTTAACATGCAACACTACTTATGTATCCACAACACAAGCGCATACATCAAAGCCCATTGATGTACATGTACGTTGGTGAAGATGTTCAGCACGCTCTTCAGCCCGGTTTTACAAACTACACTCCAAGCAAGCGCCGGCAGCAGTAGCAGTAGTACCTGATGACGTCCCTTCCCACCGAAGCCTTGCGCGACCTGCCGCCGCACTTGTAGGGGAGGTTGCTAAGCCTGTAGAGTAAATGGGGGAGCAGCTGGCCTCAAGTACAAACGATGCCACCCCCGTCAGCGATAACCCCCAGCACCGCCTCCGCCGCCGCCACCAGCGACTTTTCGCCTGATTGGCTGGGCGTCGCGCAGTGCGGTGTCCTAACAGAACCGCGCTGGCGGGCATCGCACTGCGTCTGCTGGGGCCAGGCCATGCCAGGCCAGGCAGGCCAGGCAGGCCAGGTAGGCTGAGAGGCTGCCTGCGCTCAAATTATGCTCTTGCCTAAGGATGTGCACGGAAGCCGGCTGACGACGGTGCGAAGGAGCTAGAGAAGGCGGGTGAAAGGGGTTGCTGCTGCCTGCTGCCTGCAATGCTGTCGCGCTGCTGTAGGTAGTGTGCCCTGCATTTTGCGTGAATGTCGTCGGTCCTGGGTGAGCTTCAGGATTGTGCAAGACGCTGCGGGTACCTCTTACCAGCATCGTAGTGGGCGACATTGGGGGCAAACGGGTCATCCGGCGTCGCAGCTGCTTTCACCCCTAACGACATTGTCATCATCCCATCTTCAATGTGCTGCAGCAAGCTTGACCGGGATCAGCGATTGAGTGCGCCAGCCTGCTTCAGAGGCCCTTGCTTGATCATGCGAGGATCGTGCCGGCTCCTACGTGCTGGTAAGTCGCAGTCTACTAAAGTTCGCCTTCGTTTCACTGACATGCATTCTGGACGCATCCTTAACAGCTGCATTCTGGTGATTGATGATCGTGCCTCATGCATCCAAACAGGCTTACATTTTTTCTGGCCCTTGTCTCACACCTCACACTGTGTGATTTGTGAACATCCATGTTGTCTGTGCTACCTTGCTGAAGTTTGAGAATGACATAGAGTGACCTTACGTGCCGTGTGTTCGGAGATTGTCAGTAGCCATGCGTCCTCCTCAAGTGATGAAAGCGTAAGGTGGCTGACAGCCGTGCACTTGCAAAAAGGAATGCGTGATACGCCATTGGCGAATGCGAAGGGATGGCAGGTGTGTATCACACAGCAGCTGGTTTGCATGTAGGCTGTGAGGCTGACTGCTTGTATGTTTTGTTACCTTTGCTCGTGTTCAGTGGCGATTGGCGATGGGTGAGAAAGCTCATGTCCGTTCCAAGTTGCCTGATATGTTAAGAAGATCGCAACAGTCAGGTAGTAAACACAATGCTTACTATCTGTCTGGTCATGTAGTCAGATGCATTGTTGTGCTTTTGTCACGCAGTTGTTTGTCAAGCCATGCACTAAATGTGACTTGCGTTACAGATTGCAGTGCAACTGGCAATATTGGCCGCAAAGATTGCTCGATTTGACATCGCACATGAGCGGTATGTAACTCCATTCTGTTTTCTATTCACAGCGCCTGGCATAGCGTTGCCAGATGCGGGTTTTTGCGTACCTGGCAGAGGCCATATAGTTGTTAGTTAAGTGCGACTTCATAACACAAGCGGACATATTACTTTGCTGTGCGTTCGTGCCAATTATTTCCAACCCTTTTTAGTAAGCTGCAATGATCAGATGTTGCTCACAACTCGCGTACACCTGGCACTGCACCACACTCTCAAAGAGATGACCTTTTATGAGAGTACATGGCAAGTGCAGTTTTCTGGTTTATAAGTAGCTATATTATTAATCATCGATCATAATATGGTTTATAGTGTCCAACATATATTATATAGCTCATACTCATGACATATGCGATGATGGTAAATGCTGGAGATCAAAAACAATCACAAAATTTCTTCATCATGCACGATGTAATATGGTACATGTTTTATACAGCCTACCTGGGCATAAAGCATAACAATATGTGGTATACATTTGATAGAACACCTCACAAATTTCTTATTGCCGACCACAACCAAACGTGTGCACGAAGGACTCGTTTTATGGAAGGTCTTCTCCTTGCCGCAATGTGATGGGTGAGAAAAAGGCCTTTTAAAAAACCATGCGGTGCACATTATGTGATAATGGCAATAAGTATATACACTCGTATGAAGGGTATCATGTTAAGCAGATTGCATCATTGAACATGCACTATCTTTAAAGCGCATAATACGCATGGCAGGGGGATTGCTTATGTACGATTAATTAGTATGAACTATGGCAAAATGTGCCATGTCGCATTACACATATAATAGACAGTGCGGTATGTAATATGGTACGGTCATGCTATAAACAATTAAACCGTCAAGACTTGAAACATGCCATCAGTTATTGCACATTACCTACTTCATGATTTACAGACAAACACGCTGTTGCAACAAGTCACAATTTGCGACTCACACAAGCACTCTCATGCGGTTGCATAACGTGTGCAACCTATGCAGCATAAGGCAAAGCTGTCCGCATCATAATAAGCACTTGCAGCGCGCATCATCATCCTTTGAGTCCAGTCCACGTGTACACCCCCCCCGCAAGATTGCCCGACGTCAGCCTCGTCTGATTCAGATCTCTGACAAGGGACCCCTTTGCTTCAGTCTGATTCATTGTTGGGTCCTACTACTACTACTTCACCCACCGTACTGCGCTCAAAGTCATTCACGTAGGCGTGCTTGTCGCTGTCGCCGTTGCCGTCGCCACTGCTGTTGTCGTGGTCTCTCAAGGCGTGCTGTCGGGTGTTTTCCATTGCACGGAGGTTGAGGGTTTGGGCGGCGGCGGCGGCGGCGGGCGAGGAGGGAGTGGGAACAAGGGAGGGAGCTCTTGCACAGCTCCGTTGCTAGTGCAGAAGGTAGCGGAGGAGTTGGAGCAGCAGGGTTGCAGCCATGGCTTGGCGGACGCTCCATCAGGTGTACAACAAGGGCGGCCCCATCGGCCGCCTTGTGCACAACAAGTCTGCGGTCGCCGCCAAGGGCAGGGACAATGCCGAGGTGTGTGGGATATGCATGGCTTCATAGCCTGTTAGACGTGCGCTTGCTTGCTTGATGTTAGCTGTGCGTTGTGTGTGAGCAGCCCGCTTAGGGTTAGGTTAAGGGTCAGGACTTTGAACTGGGATGCCGTGGGGTCTTCAGTCGCTCTGCTTGCTTGCATGTCCGGTAGTTGTTGAAAGCGACAGAGAAACGCTCCAAGTAGTTGCGCATTAGGAGATCAGTGTGCGGTATGGCGCAGCTTTATTTCTGTAGTAATGATCAACTGACTGAGTCACTTCCATGCTTAGATGTCGGCAATGAGAGCTTCTGGTGTTCGTGCGTACTTAACTGAATGTGTAACTGTACTTATGCCTCTGATTACCTGTTGTTGTCACAACAACAGAAATACTTGCTTGTTGGAGCGGTGGGCGCCATCTTCTGCTTTGCCGGTTATCAGCTGTCGCATTACGGTGTATCACATCCTGACGTGAGGTGCGTACTATCGTATATATATATATATATATA
>RHPI01003389.1:891684-918295 GCA_009103225.1 Chlorokybus atmophyticus
ATATATATATAGCAACCACACAAGTTGGCACGCATGTGTTGAAGTAGTATCAACAGACTGTGTTGTTTCCGCAGGGTAAATAAGGAAGCGAGGAAGGATGATGACGTGTCCAACCAGTATAACGATTACAAAGAGGATGCTGAAGCGCATGGTGCCTCCCCACTTAAGCAAGTCATGAAGGTCAGTGAAAGAGTGATACATGTGTTTTGGCCCTATCCTGACAATCTTACGAAACAGCCAGTCGTAAGATATGCTACGAATGCAGACACAAGTAAGGGGTTGCACAACTGGTCAATCAGAACCCAACATTGCAGCACTGTACGTGTGTACACGCAGTTGCACATAGACACGTATACCCAGTTAACTCGTCACATGTGCAACAGTTGTTGTTACTTGGTATCGCGGTTTTACTATATGTTGTTGGTTTGTTGTGAATGTGCAGAAAGCCAAGGATTTGTCAGATGCAAGGTGGGAGGGTCCCGGGGCGCATCTTTCGGGCGGGAAACACCCCATTGAGAATGACACGCAGGGCCGTGCACTTGGTCATGGCAGCAACCAGTAGCAACTGCGCAGTGTAGCGTAGTGTAGTGGCGGTCTCTCTTGCTGCTCATTGTTTATATAGCGCCAGCATGTACTAATGCTTCCCCTTTTTCGGCTTCCGGGTAGTTGTGATGTGGATCAGTTTGTACAGTAGTTGTAGCAAGAAACCAGAACCCCTTCCTCTGTACGGGTAATACACTACAGTGTTGTTGCTATTGAGTTGTTGAGTAAGATCTTTGTTGTGTATCACATTGCAGAACTGGCGTTGGTTTTTGCAGTGTTGATGTCTTGTTGCCTAACAACACACGCTCTGCCACCACAGCGTTGGTTGTGCACGGCAACCATGTATCATCCAACTGCCACACGTTGTAAAGTGACGCGACTTTACGCAGATGACGAGATCCGCATGTAACCGGAAGCGAAGCATGAACGGGCATGAGGAGTGCCGATAGAGTCCATTCAATTTAGGGGGAAAGACAGGGATACCCATCACATTATGACAGGTTAAGCGCTATTCAGTTCTGCATCTGTCAAACACAAATTGTAAGTTTGATAGCTGTCGTCCTGCCTGTCACTCTGCACACCACTTTCCTGTCACTACTGTGCCAGGCAGAGTGACGGAGATACACACTGTTGGGCATGGGGATACCCTGTGCACGTCACAACAACAATGCACCCGAGAGTAATAACGAGGTACAAGAACAACGCAGTAAAATCTCTTTCTCTCAGTTGTGTTTCATGCCTTGGCTGGGTGCGCGGGAAGAGAGGACATGGAGGCGTCTTCGTTAGCCCGCCCCTTGCGCGCAGCGGTGAGGACACTCAAAGCCGGCTTCCGCAACGCTGCGGACTTCCCAGAGGTCAGGGACTTGGTCTGTGTGCTTGACTCCCCTCTCTCTCTCTCTCTCTCTCTCTCTCTCTCTCTCTCTCTGCATGTGCACATGCATCCCTGCCCACAGTCAAGCGGCTTCAGCTCCCCTCCTGTGTGTGGTTCCGTTTTGTATGTGTCTGGTTGTCGGCTGCTGCTGGGTGTACGTGTTGTTGTTTACTGTGCATGCGCCATGAGCACCATGCATGCATGAGACTGGCTGTCCACCGCACATTACCTTCTCTTGCTTGCATGAACAGGCAGGTCTGAGCTCAAGTCAGTGGGTTACCCAACCTGAGCTGCAATTAGTTGGATGTGTTCCCTAATAATCAACGAGTTTTGTATAGTGCATGCAAATATACGGTGATAGTGAGCCACATGTCTGTCTTGTTGTTGTGGTTGCTAAGTTATTTATGCCATAGCCTGAAATGACTTCGTGTGCAGGCGGCTTGGCTCGCCGGAGGCGTGGCCGCAGCGGCCAGTCTGGGCTTGTACATGGGGATGCGCCAGCTGGCGCTCAACCCGGACGTGCGGTAAGAGACACAACGACACATGATGGTTGTTGTTATTGGTTGGTGACACACGCACAGGGTACGAATGCGCATGCACAAGGTGCACACGCAGACACATGCAAAGGATTGCACACATGCACACATGACTGCGAGCATACACGCACGCATGCACATTGTAGTTGTATCCGAAACACGCCCATTGGCAGTCTGGACAAGAAGAGGCGGCAAGCTGACATCACAGAGCAGTACCATGTGCACGAGTCCGTCTCGTGGGCCACAGCAGGCTTCCGCAAGGCCGTGCGGGTGCGTGTTTTGTTTCCACCATCATCAGATCATCACAACAGTGTGACTGAGAGAAGTGCAACTTGTTCTTTGCAGACTCTGCGTGATGCTGTGTGGGGTCTGGAGGACACCAAGCTGGAGTTTCAGCCAGATAACAAGGTGTATCGCCGCCCGCCTCGCCCTTACTGCGGCTCCACCTGCTGACCTAGGCATCAGAGAGTAAGGCTAGTCATCAACTTCCGGTTGGTGTGAGGATATGGTTGCCGGGGCGGGTGGACGTCATGAGGCTCACGAGTGTAGCAGCTTTATGGACTGTACGGCAGGGTTAATCAGGGACCATACCATTGCAGGACTGAAGTGGTATGATTCCTGTTGTATATACTGGTTGCCCAGGGAGTAGATACAGAAAGGGTAATCTGCACACTGTTTAATGTCAGCAACGTGTGCATCATCATTCAATACGAGAGAGAACAGAATGGTCGTTTCTACAAACCATGGAGTTATGTGCATTACAGTGCTCGTCATTGGCAGCAAGGTCACCCTTGCCATTGCAGTGATGACGCTGCACAGTGCCAGTGCTATACGCGGCGTACACCATTCTGCACCCCTTTTGCAGCACAACACGCGTTGGTGTTTCCAGAGCTAACCACCTCACCCGAGCACAACACACCTGTATACATTTGTTGAGCAACTAACCTCGGTCGCGGGGTGCACAACTTGCAAACATTGCATTTGTACAGGATATGCGCGAGACAATGTGTAAGACAGTGTCGTTGGCTGTGCAGCAAGGATAAAAGCAACGAGTAACTCGACGCCACCAAGTGCAGATGGGTTGCAACACTGTGTCAAGCGCTCGCTGCATAATGCTTACCACGCCAGTATCAGAATAGCATCCATGTGTGGGACAAATGCCAGTAATGCAATGACTCTACAGAGATGTAGAGGGCATACAACGATTGCATAACTACTCCAGAAAACCAACACCATCACGCTGAGGCAAGTCCGTCAGTAGACACTGCAACGAGCGCTATCGGCAGGACATCCACTGCATATAAACACTAACACAACGCTTGCCAAGACACATATGTACCAAGACCAGCCCACCAAGCCACACTACGCAAGTCAAAAAACATCAGGGTGGAACCGGTTTGGAATGTTGCTGTTTTGCGACTGCGCCTGCTTCAAATGCATTGCTAGCGCATAGTTGCTGATCTGCACGCCACCAGGAGGTTAGCACAAGCTCCCCATCACGCCAACAACATGATTCCAGTATGCTCCTCAATGCATTTGCCTCACGGACCTCTGCATGCTTCAAACGCTCCTGAAACTGTACAACCGCCTGTCGCAGCTCTGCAAGCTCCCGCTCCTTCTCAGCATGTTCCTGTTGTTGAAACAAGGTAGCTTGTGATGCAGTGCACAGCCACAACTTCGTCCCTCAGGAATAGCTGAGTGCGCGACATCATCATACCTGCTGTCGTGCATTCTGTATTGCAACAGCCCGCTTGAGGATGTGGTTGTCTTTGATCATCTGCGCAAGCTGCGCACGCAGTTGCAAGAATTCCTGCACAACAACAAGTTATAAGACATAAAACATTTCAACTGTGTCATCACAAGCACACAAGTTCTGCACACCTTTCGCGCCGCAGCTCCAACGTGTTCTCTCATAAACTGTTCAAAGCGTTCGAGTATGCGGCTGGCCCGTGCGCGCGCATCCTGCATATCGGTCGCAGCCGCCATCTCCTGAACAACTATTTCTACCCACTCTGCACCCTCTAACGGCCTTGCTGCACCACAGAGACAAAGAGTAAGAGACAAACCACAACCAAGACAAGCAACAAACAGTCGGGTAGAAGTACTCACTTTGCTCAGATGCAGCAGCTGAGGCTGCCGCGTCTGAAGCCTCTTGTGCACGCACACTAGCTTGCTGTATGAGCTCATCTGCTGCTGAAGCAGCCGCAATCTCTACAGTGCAAAGTCATTGTTAGCGCATTTAAGTCAATGTTAGCAAATCAATAAGCAACTAGACGACTTCACAACGCTGTAAACATCTGAGAGACAATGTGTATCACCTGCGTGGGTGGCAGGAGCAGAGGAGCTGTTGTTGGTACCACCAGGCGGTGGTGTGCCAACAGACAGGCGCAAGCTTGTCAGTCTGTGGATGGCTTCGTCAATGTTGTTCTCACAAGACTCCAAGACTTGCGCCACAACCTACGACAGACGAGAGAGTAGGCACATGGCAATGTTGGCCGACCGACACTAACCGAAACTTGTGTCCACAGCAGCCCGGTCAATAAACTGTGTGTGATTCTGTTTGTGAGCGCAACCATTGAGAGTGCAACCCACAGGACCACAACTCATGCGATAGCTCTAAACAGAACACCCTGAGCGCAAATACCACACCGTCTCACATCCAAAATCCATGCACACGTAAATTGGATAGGCGTAGTGGATGCTGAGGCATTTTAATCATGACAATGTGAACATGATGAACACACTACTTGAGTAAAAAGCAGCTTTACAGTCGTACGTAAAATGCGCATCAGGCTCAAGCGAAAACCCATGAGCACAGATGACGCGCATAGTGCAGCACAGTGATGAATTGCAGCAGCCACCTGGAAAGTCTCTAGAAGAAGGAAACAGCATTGTTAGCAAACAAGCAGTGCCAGGCGCAGCTTACCGCAGGATCCATGTCAGGAAAGAGGGTGCGGAGGTGGGCGAGGGGATCCGCGGTGGCAGGAGGGGTGGGGAGGCGGGCGGGCAGCGGAGGAGGCGGCGGCAGGGCGTGGCGCCGCAGGCGCTTGGCGTGGCCCAGCGACGGGCTGCCGGCGGTGTGACTGCTGGCACTGGCCTGGTCGTCCACACCTCCTCCAGCCAGAAAGTGCGTCCGCTTGCCCAGCACTACCGCAGACATCTGGCCGTGCGGCCCCCTGAGCGGCGTCAACAGACGCCAGCTGGCATCTACACCCACCCTAACTCCTGCCACCGCACACACCCTCCGCAGCTCAGTGCAGAGAGGAACAACACCTACAACCACACGGACGACTACGACCACCGCACCCACCACAATCCCTTACACCGCCTCCTCAAACAAACCCTAGCAACCAGCAATGCAACTTCCTCCCCACGCCGATCGCCTCACAAAGACATACGTCGCAAAAGCGACTCCAGCCCGGCACTGACTACTCTCCTTTTCGATGCGCCAAACAACCTCCGCCACGCCGCCTCCTCCGCCGCCACCGCCGCCGCCGCCGCCGCCGCCCACCGCCACGCCCGCCCAAAACTATGGACGTCTCTGTAAGTTTTGAAACATCTCTTTCTAACGTTGCCAACAGCAGGTGTTGCAGATGTGTACTGGCGTCGTTGAAAGGCAAACTTTGGGTCGTAAGTTGTGACTCTGTGGCAAGAAGTTTCAAACCCTCAGCCCTAGCTGACAAAGTGCCACGTGGATATCATGGCGGCGGCGGCGGCGGTGGTGGTGGCGATGGGGGCAGGGACGGTGGTGTCGGGCTTGTCGGTGGCCAGGTCTGCTGCGCATAGGGCGGCTGCGAGGCCTGCTGCTGCGGCGGCTGTTGCGCCGAGCGGGTCTGTAAGGGAGGGGCGGAGGAGGCGGCCGCAGGGCCTGGGACTTGGGCTTGGGATTGAGGCAGAAGCCAGGAGGGCTCGCCAGCGCTTCCGTGTGGCCCCTTTGAGATGTGCACTAAATGAGGAACAGAACCAGCGCAGCGCAGAGTCAGGTAAGACTTGTTGCACGGCCACCTGCTGCAGCTACTCTAGAGCTGCATTTTCTTTAGGGTGACCTGCACCTCTGTGGGCGTCTCACTGTTTCAGATGCCTTTGACTGCAACCTGAGCATGCATGCTTGATATTCTGTCACACAAAGCAGAAATGTAGCACCCTGCCATGTATGCCTCATTCTGTTGGGTTTCCTTTCAGCAATTGCTGTTGGTTGCATGTGACTTGGGCTTGGCAATGCTCGCACGAAATGTTACAATCACGCAGATGCTTCTCGGGTGAGCTCTTCAACACGCACACTCGACCCCGAACTGCAACGTGATAAGAGCGGAGCGTGGAGTTACGGTGATAGCAGCTACGGGTCGGACGAAGATGACGCCCTGGAAAAAAGCAAACTGCAGTCCATCCTATATCCCGACCCTTCTGGTATGCACACAGCATCAGTAACCAATTTGCTTGCAGTGATGTGCATGTGTGTACGTGCGCATACCGGCGAGAGTGTAAAGTTGATTGTCTCCCAGTAGGCAAGTCGCCAAGTTGTAACTGAGTTGCTATGCGCGTGCACGTGTGCATAGTACTGTTGAAGGTCTGCACGGACTGCCTGCCATGGTAGTCAAGCTGGGTGTGTTCGGCCAAGAACAGCTGATAAACTTTGCCAGTGGTCTTACTGTCTGCATGCATGCAGAGCTGCCTGATGATAAAGAAATGCCTATTTGGGAGCATTTGGAAGAGCTGAGGACAAGGATACTGGTCTCTGTCGCTGGCGTGGGAGCGTGCATACTCGGTTGCTTCTGCTTCGCCAAGGAGCTGATCCTCTTCTTGGAGCAACCGGTGGCCTCAACAGGGGTGCGGTTCCTTCAGCTTGGGCCCGGAGAGTTCTTCTTTACAACCCTCAAGGTGGGTGCTGAACATCCTTTGCACAAAGATGAGGTCCGAGCCTTTCTTGTAGGCAACATGACATACACAGCGGACCTTACATAATGGTCATGTCAGGTGTCCGGCTATGCGGGCCTGTTGATAGGCAGCCCGCTGATCCTGTATGAGATTGTAGCATTCGTGTTGCCCGGTTTGACACGAGCCGAGCGGAAGTTTTTGGCACCGATTGTGTTCGGGTCTTCCATCCTGTTCTATCTTGGTCTTTCCTTCTCGTACGCTGTCCTCACACCGGCGGCCCTCAACTTCTTCGTGAGCTACTCTGCTGGCGCTGTGGAGTCCATATGGTCCATCGACCAGTACTTTGAGTTCGTCCTTGTGCTCATGTTCAGCACGGGACTCGCCTTCCAGGTACACACCACTGAAGTAAACAACAACCAATTGTGATATTAGCCGCATGCTTGCTGAATCAAATCAATTATGTTGTCTAGAACCAACCTCACCACTCTGTGCGTGTGCGTGGGAATGTGTGTGCAGGTGCCGGTGATTCAGGTGTTGTTGGGTCAGTTGGGTTTGGTCAGTTCAAAGCAGATGTTCTCCATTTGGCGCTACGTTATAGTGGGTGCGGCAATCGTGGCGGCAGTGTTGACGCCGTCCACTGATCCCCTCACGCAGACGCTGCTAGCCGTTCCGCTGGCCGGCCTCTACTTCACTGGCGCCACGTTCGTGAGGTGGATAGAGCCAAAGGAACCTTCGATTGAAGTTTAGGCACCAATAGTAGGTCTGCGCAGGTAGTTGTAGGTTATGTATTTTTGCGTGGTTTTGCTGTTCATAGAGACCTGGTATTATGCTGTAACACAATGTACGCTTTGCATGCAAGGAGCAATCATACATGACAAATTGGCAGTGACAGTCGGTGGCGGTATCATCGTGTGCAGTTGTTTGATTGTCATTGTTAAGTACGCTTGCTACAATTTGACTTTTTCAAGCGACGCTGCTTGAAGTAACCTTTGAACCTTTGAAGTTGCGGAAAATGAGCATGACGTATATGTTCCCGGTTGAGTACCATTGCATAGTTTACTTTTCAGTGTAAGAATATGCGATACAGCTTGCACTTCTTAAGCACAGTGCCTGAGTGTAGCATAAGAACATGCGCTTGTGTAATGGAGGAATACCTTGCTCGCAGTCTAACATCCCTAGAAAAGTGCAAGCGCGTTCACTCACCGTCACATAGCTTTATTGGTAGCTGCAGAAATGTCTGGAGTCAATACCGCTCTCTATTCCCAATCTGCGTATTTGAACTCTGTCCATTCTGTACGAGAGAGAGAGAGAGAGAGAGAGAGAGAGAGAGAGAGAGAGAGAGAGAGAGAGAGAGAGAGAGAGAGAGAGAGAGAGAGAGAGAGAGAGAGAGAGAGAGAGAGAGAGAGAGAGAGAGAGAGAGAGAGAGAGAGAGAGAGAGAGAGAGAGAGAGAGAGAGAGAGAGAGAGAGAGAGAGAGAGAGAGAGAGAGAGAGAGAGAGAGAGAGAGAGAGAGAGAGAGAGAGAGAGAGAGAGAGAGAGAGAGAGAGAGAGAGAGAGAGAGAGAGAGAGATTCTGATCCCAAGTCTACACCCCATCTCACAACAGTGCCAACCAAAATATAAGTGATGAACTAAATATAAACACTCGTATCGTACAGTGTTTTGGCTCACAGCACAGACTAGTAATGCACATTACTAGTACCTTGCAGCATGCGTCAAATGCTGCCTTGGATATTGCGGCTGAGGTTCCTTCACTTGCTATGCTGCAAGTTACAATGGTGGTGGCACGTTCACAAGGATGAGGTTTGTCAATGGTAGATGTGGTCATGGGGACATGCTTTAGACTTGCTGGTGCTGCGGCAGTATGGTGCACTGGAAGGCTCACTAGTATGTACGACATCGTATACCAACCATTCCAGCGATGCGGAGTAATTACACGGCGTGTGACATACCCAGTACACATAGTAGCACACATAGTAGCACACCTTTTGTACATACCTCCAACACTCGTGTAGTTAGCTTACCTTACTTCACATTTAGTTCCATAACGCAAGCATAATAGCAGAGCAACCACATCACAGCGGAAATGGAAAAACTACACTAGAAAAAATAACTTGCACACAATCTACATTTTTGATTTGTGCGGGATGGTGCGCGTGGCTGTACGCATGGACACAAACTCTTCTGCTGCTGTAGGATGGATGCCAACAGTGGAGTCAAAATCGGCCTTTGTGGCGCCCGCTTTGATGGCGATAGCAATGCCTTGCATGATCTCCGCAGAGTCTGGACCCACCATCCATACACCCAACACCTTGTCTGTCTCTTTCTCAACTATGATCTTCATAAATGACTGTTCGTCCCTCCTGCACATGAACAGATGGACAAGTTAGCCAACAACTCAGACTGTACCACAACCCTCAGGACAAACAACAGGATGCGTAGTCACACATACCCGCTGACAGTATACTTCATTGGGCGAAATTTTGACGTGAACACATCAATGTCGCCGGTCGCCTGCTCAACAGCTTCTTCTTCACTCAACCCAACCTTTCCGAGGGGCGGCTATTTTGCAAACACACAGTCAGCTGACATTGTCTTGCACAGCCAACGTCCTGTGTAACCTTGTTGAAATCAACTTGACATTTAAGTCAGTACCTGTGCGAAGACAGCTGACGCGATGTTTGTATAGTTCACCGGCGTGGGTTTGCCGCCGAACAGCGTCTTGGACAAAGCGCTGCCCTCCATCAAAGCCACTGGAGTTAAAGCCAACCTATCCGTCACATCACCTATCGCATAGATGTTCTCCACAGTCGTCTGCGAGTACTCATTCACCTGTTGTGTGTATGTTGACCTCGTCAGCTCTGTCAACATCCCTTCATACACACGCACAATGACTTCATTCATACGTACCACGATGGCGTTCTTTTTACTCAACTTGATGCCGATGTCCTCCACTCCAAGGCCCTTAGTGTTGGGGTCGCGACCCGTGGCAAAGAAGACCAGATCCACAGTTATCGCACCTGCTTTGTCGGTCTCTACTGTAAAGCTGCCATTGTCGTTCTTCACAAGCTGTCCATTGAGCAGAGTATCAGCATGGTACTGATGCATACTAGTCTGTATGTGTGCGTGCACAAGGGTGGTTACATGCACACACGCATGCACCACATGCATGCCGATGCTCGTGTGCGTGACTGTGCACGCGAACATCATACATACATGCGTGTCTGCATGCGCATGAAATGCAAACCAACTACGCTGTGCCTGCGATGTAAACTGAAGCTTTCAATACGCAAGTACTGAAAGTTACACTCACAAGCATGCACAACACTGACAAAAGCGAGCTTGCCTTCAGAGGTGAGACACCGGCATGCACGTGCACCCCGCGCTTCTCTAGGTTGGTCTTGATCACCTCCGTGCACTCCTTGTCAAAGCCGCGCAAGGGCATCGGGGCCCGGTGGATGAGGTGCACGTCTACGCCCAATCCATTGAATATGTGCGAAAACTCAACCGCAATGTACCTGGTAAGGGTTGGTTGGTGTTGTCACAAGTAATCACTGTATAAACGTCTCCAAAAGTAAACAAGTCAGCACTACTTTATCTGGATATTAGTGCTTACCCTCCCCCCACAATGGCGATGCTCTTTGGTAACTTCTCTAGCGACAGCGCCTCATCTGACGTGATGGTGTGCTCCTGTTTGTGTGAACCCCAATATGTAACAAGGTGCCAACACATTAAGTCCCAACCCACTAAGAATTGTGCGCTTGCATTCGCTACACGTTCCCAATGGGATTGCAGTTACTAACAGACCATCACACACAACCAGGACAACAATGACACAAATCTAAACCACACTTACCCCGCCGGGGATGTTGAGTTTCACAGCGCGAGCCCCCGAGGCGATCAATATGTACTTGGCGGTATAGTTCTCTGTGGTGGAGTCGCCAACGTCTTCTGGAGGGAGTGATGTAACCTCCACAGTGTGGTTGTCCACCAGCCTGGCCCTGCCCTCCATCAGCGTCACACCCGCGCTCGCCAGCATGCGCTTGTACACTCCATTCAAACGATCAATCTCAGTCGTCTGTAAAGGAGGTTATCTTCTTTGAGCGGTAATTCAGACATATTTGGTGCGGTGTTTGGAAATCTGGTTCAGAAAATACTGGTAACATGGGTATGTACTGTGCATGCCTCAACATGAGTCACAATGAGACAGACATAATGCATGCAAAACGACGCAATGGAATCACCATAATATGATAAACTTAGGTGACCACTCGTGACACATCTGCAATAAACAGTGCTGGCAACTGATATGACGCTCTTAGCCGTAAGCGTGACAATGTTGACACAACTTACTTTTCCTCGCAGCAGGACGTCCCAATCATGCAGGGGATTCTTGCTATTCTGCCACCCATAGCCATTCGCATCCTGCAGTAAGAACATTCGACGCAGTTGAGAGCATGTTGCTCTGTGCACAATTGGCTGTAGGGACAGTACAGCAGAGGAGAACAATGCAATCATGCAACATAGTAACAGTGACAACGGCAAGACACCTGCGGTGCAGTGATATGTGCACAAGCTTCACTTCTCAAACATGTGTAGTGGAGTATGTACAAGCTCGTACCTCAAAGTGTTGCTTGAATTCGGATCCATAGATCAGCAACTTTTTGGGTACGCATCCACGAATGACGCAGCTGATAACAGCAGAGACGCAAACCACACGACAGTCAATACTCGCACAACACACCAACATATGTGTACACTCTGAAGTGTAAGCTGCAGCATAATTGCACAAAATTGCAGCAGCTTACTTACGTGCCGCCCACTCCGCCCTTGCTGTCGGAGCTGACAGGAGAGTATGGCAGCTCCACAACAGCTACCTGCACAATTGCATTAAGAGTTCAATTGACTACCAGTGCTGATGGTGACTGCCCATGCCAGCATGCGCACAGCTAATGTTACATCTTGGTTGAAAAAAATGGCATGAGAGTGAGCAAGCTGCTCCTGCACCTTGGCGCCGTATGCAGCGGAGGTGCGTGCGGCGCGAACGCCGCCGCTGCCGCCGCCTATAACAAAGAGGTCATAGTCGTAGCGCGGGTCCTGCGCCTGCCGCACCGCCGGGATGTGGGCGTCGCCGTTGGCCATGTTGTACACTGTGATGGTGCGTCTGACTTACACTGCTTTACAGCGCGAAGCACAAGCAGCACCCTGCGCCCAAGAGCAAAAAGTCTCAAACACAAATGGTGTAACACAGTCGGCACCACGACATTGCTGCTCCCAACAGAATAGTTTGACAGACAATCAAGGCAACACTTCAGAGTTTTACCAAAGGCATGCGCAAGCTGTGTTCACGTGTGGCAAAACACCCTAGGCTAGCGTAATGCAAAAGCTGGCTAGCTGCTTGATGTATACAGCTCGCTGCTTGCTGCCCCACAGCAAGCCAGCTGCCTCAAGCAAGCCAGTTGTGACACGTATAGCAAGCACAAGCGCTCGCAACTCACACGCAAGAACCTGTTTAACGCACCAACCACGCAATGGCGTCCACTTGCAACTCGTCCACGGGCTCCTCGGTCTTCGCCTTCGCGATCACCGCCGCCGCCGCCGAGTTGACAGCACCCGGCTCCCAGCTGCGGCCAATGCGAAGTACAGCGGACGGACTGGACGCGTGGAAGCATCCAAGGACTCCACGGTTGCTTGCTGGCACACATCTACCGAGGTCAGAAATCAGCAGAGACTTCTTACTGAACGTACCAGCGCATTCATGAGAAGCGACCACAGTAAACTATTCTTACACTTAAAGGGTACCGAGTTGCAATGCAGACTTCGTACACTCTTGAATCTCCCATCACATTAACCATTCATCGTCACCATTGCCACATGTAAAAGGAGCTCACTCTCACATGGATTAACAGTTAGCCTAATAAAAAACAGCTACCTTCAAAGTTATATTATGTCGCCTACCTCCGCTCGTTGCGTGTTTGACGGTATTCATACAATCCAATAACAAAATACTGTTGTACAGCTGCCACTGCCCGGTTGCCCTTATTGTAGTTGTTGCATTGCCTGTTGCTGGTGTTGTTGTTACTTGCATAGTTGATGGCATGCCACATGTATTTACATATGCTCATTTCATCCAAGACATGATGCTACGTATGTCGTATTGTAATGGTTGATATAAGTTGCAAACTCTTACGGTACATTGAACAGTTTATAATTGTCACAACAACCCGTTATCACACACAAATACTTATGCACATAAGAAGTTTGAGTGGATTATAAGTATTATGTTACTGAGCACTAATATGCACAATTGTTGACATTGCTTACCATCAATTGCCAATTAACAGTACTGCCATGCATGCAGAGTCGCTTTACATGCATTGACGACAAAATCGCGTTGATGACTGACTTCATTGTGTCATGTTATGCAACGAACAAAGCTTTATTCGTAAATCTTAATTGCCAGGGCTTTGTTGTGATTTACTTACATGCGCGTTGTTACTGTATTGCATTGCAATCTTTTTCAAGGGCGTCACATAATCAAATGACGAAACAGTCTCGATTGCAATTATTTGTTATAAGTGGTATGCACGATCATCCAACCCTTTCAAGCATACTAGTAACACCATAGTAGCACATGCCATTATGATTTAAATGTGGGGTGGCACCTTATCGTCTATGCTGTCGCAAGGAGCTGTGATGACACGGGTCACATAGACTTGGGTACTCACACTATAGTGCATCGTGCCCGCTCCATGCCAATAGCACAATGAGATAAGGGAACAACATTATATGTGGATTAATGATGCCGTATGATTAGTGCAACAAACTCAAAAGACTTTATATTGTCAATATCATATTGGTCATGCCCTACCTATTGGCAAGGCACATAAGGGCGTAGTAGCACAAACCGGTGCTCATGACGCACTCTTCCTTATCAATGAAATAACCAATGTAATGCCCTTGACAAGGCCTCCCAGCGCTGGCGCAATCACCGCTTTGGGCAACTCCCTCAGTATTGGAATGTCTGATTCTTTTGCTCCTGACAGACAATGTATATGACATTTGACTTGAGCGCAAATAAACATGCTTGTAGCGCATATAAACATCCCAGCATGTAGCCAGGTAGTACTCACTTTGCTTTATCAACTTGGCTGCAGCAGGCAATATGACAAGACTGAGGGCCACACCGCCCATGATGCGGGGCAGATAAGCTGCGGCATGCTTCTTGAACCTGCAGTGGGTCCTTGTCAATAAGGTACTAGTGCACAGTGACATGTCATAGTAGTTGTCCAACTGGCGGCCACTTACATCATTCTGGCAAAGGCGATGAACTCGTCATCGGTCAACACCCCATCCATGTTGGTATCAAATTCCTGCAAGCAACAGTGTAAGCATTGCAAGCATCACCACCACCGTACACGACTACATCTTGATGCTTCAATGCCTGCCTGCCTTTGTGACCCTACAGCAAAACACGAGGGTAATGTTACCATAAACACTTGGTCCACTTGCTGCCGCGTTGGCAGCTCCACGATCCGTCCACCCGCCTTGCTGTTAATTAGGCTGCAGCGCGTACATGCGTGAGTGTGTATGTATACAAATGCGCCCGCAGGTGCGTGTGCGTGTGCTTGTGTGTGCCTGGATATACGTTTGTGCATCAGAGCCTGTGTGCGCACACGTATTTGGTATGGACCACACGTACACATACTTGTACGTATGGTCTATACCAACACAACGGCACACGACTACTTATCGAAGAGAAGCGTGTCAGCATCATCATTTTGGCACAGGTGTTTGGCATGCAGTCTAGGCAGCAAGCTTACGCGTGTTAGACACTTGGACACTTACAAGTAGAGCTGCATCATCGCGGCGTGCAGCTCATCCTTGCTGAGGCGGCCGCTGTCATCGATATCGCTTTTATGGAAGGCTTGACGCGCGATGGCGGCGAACACGCCGCTCTCCTCAAACACCATCCCAACTACAACGCACGGGGCAAACGTGTAAGTGCCGGACAGCATGACACAAGCAGCGCAAGTGCACTTTTTGTCTTGCTCAGTCAGGCCCCGAGACAAATGTGTGCGTAGCAAGCAAGCGTGAGTGCATGAAAGGAAGCGAATGGATGATGAACAACGCATGCATACGATCTAGTTGTTGACAAGTGATCAGTGGCGGCGTTCAGGACAGATAACTCACAGGCTGTAGCTGACAGCGTTCAATCAATGTATGGCACTCTCGCATGCGTGTGTCCTAGAATGATTATGTTTGCGTACAACACGCATAAGAGTAGATTGTGTCCCACACAGGCTTGTCACTGGCTGTACTCAAGCTACTGACCGCCTTCCTGTGCGGTTTCAATGAATAAGGGGAGTTTGACGTGACACACCTGATACCTCAGTGGCATCATGCCCTTTGTCGAATGTCTCAAGTGCATCATCAAGGCCAGTGCACACACGCCGATGGCAGTCGCATCGTGTAGCCAATGCGAAGCAAAGGCAGCTTGCAAGAGGAATATGATAAACTCAAAGATAACGTAACCGTGCCAGATGGAAAAGGAAGGCAGTGTGGCAATGCGGACAGATTCTCAGGCGAACAAACAGCACAGCTCAGCCACTCGCTCGTGCCTGCTTGTACTTGATAACAAACACTTCGCAGCAAGCGACAAAGCAAGCTGGGAGTTGTACTAAATGCTGTGCTTTTGCTCTTGGGGCTGTGATTTGTTACTAATACAAGGATTCAGAAATTGTCCCATGCTTGACCCAAGTGCTTGATGCTCACCTGCCAAGAAATATTTCTGGAGCAACAGAGCTTGATAATAACCGCCGTCGCCGCCGCCGCCAAGATTATCACCAATGCAAGGCCGTAGCTAGCGACCACGCATGCCGGCCTGCTGCATGGGCCTGAGCAGGCGGCGGCGGCGGCGGGGGGAGACGCAGAGATAGTATAGCTGAAAGCTCGTGTCTGTGCTACCTTTGCCGTACACCACACCTACACCTACACCCACACCAGCGGTTACACCCACACATACAGCGGCAGCCATGCCCACCCGCCTACAGGACGGCAGGGGCCCAGCCTCTGAAGGCCAATGGAGCACAGGTGGGCAGCTTATCGTTCTCATGCATGCGACTGTCCTCATCCTCAAGCTTGTCCTCATGCTTCTCCTCACAGGCCTGCTGGACTGCCTTTCGGACGGTTGGTTCCACTGCGCCCGCGGCTTCCTCTGCCCCTGCGTCGTGGCGGGCCGCAACGCCGAGGTGGTGGACGGGACGGCGCCCAGGAGCACCGCCGCAACGTGGCTGCTGCACTGCATGTAAGGGGGGTAAATGTGTTGGCGTTGATGTTGAGCTTGTGAGCTTTCCGCAACTTGCGTGTGTGGGTTTGGCAGTGGTGTTTGGGAAGTTGGTGTATAGATTTCTCTCGCAAAGATGTTTGGAAGGCAGTGCGGCTTTAGCTACTGGTTTTAAACATGCACGCGTGAACGTGCGAGTCACAGGACGGACTCGACGGAGACACGCGCGCGCATGCACAAGTGACGGACACACGTGCATGCGCGTGTGTGTATGGGCGGTGTGTATGCGCACGCACGCACACTCTACTATTGTGAGTACACACGCGCAGTCACGCACACGAACACACACACCCGCATGCGCACGTGTGCACTCACCAAAGCGACTGCAGACATCGATGTTTGTTAATGAAGCGTATACATGACGTGAATGCCTTCGACCCGTCACTTGCTCCGTACCTTACTCACCGCACAATCAGCATGCTTGCAACAATGCACAACACCACTACCTGCTACTATCCTCGTTGACTCTGCGCTTCTCATACCCCTCTTCCCCTCATCCACGACAGACTTTGCCTTTCATGCGCACTGGTCACATCTCCCTACCGCACCTCTCTGCGTCGCCGCTACTCTCTCCCGCCCTTTGACAACGAGGATGATGATGGCAAAGGTGGCTGCGGCTCGTGTTTGTGTGGGGACTGCGCCACGCACTGCGCGTGCCATTGCTGCGCGCTACTGCAAGAGACAAGAGAACTAAAGGCAGGGAAGGGGTGTTGGAATGCTGTGTGGTTGCACTCCCCACATGTTTGTTGCTTGTGACTCATCTTGAAACAGACAGCGTTCGTGCATGCATGGGCGCGCGTGTGCAAGTGCGCGCGTGCGTGCACGTGCATGGGTGTGGTGTGCGCTTGCAGGAATGTGTATGTCTGTGTCTGTGTGTTGCTTCCGTGTTGACAGTAGCCATCGCAAAGAAGGTTCTGACTGTTGTGTCCTTAACGATCTCTCGCCCTCTCTGTAAGCAGGTGCGGGGTGCGATAGGAAGGAATGCTATGAAACACATATCGTTGGACGTTGCTTCGCAGACTGCCATGTCAGCAGCAAGTAAGCAAAACCACTCAGTTTGTAACACGACAGTAAGACCACAATCAGACCGCGTGTGTTAAATCACCGCATGCGTCATGCGGATGGGTTGTTGACATGCATCATCGCACCTAGAGATGCCAGTTATGCAAAAGATGGAGCCTAGAACGCGAGAGCCCGAAGTTCCCGACCAAACGCCGGACCGACAAGTACGTCCTGTCATGCGCAACTTGACATTGTTGTCGTGTAACATCTACACAACAAAAACATCATCACCGTCATCATGTTGCCAGGACTCCATGCGCCGACACGTGTTGCTGACTGAACTCTTCCCTGAAGCGCGTGCACCTGGCGCAGTCAAGGCAAGTACTATGTATCCTTCATGTACCAGCTGGCGCATGCCAATGCCATTCGCACTGATTACCAACACCCACCCTAAGATTCTCTTGTTTCTATCGCATACTCGCATACACACACGCACAACCATAGGCGGCACACAGTCACCCAACATCACCACACATCACCATCGTTGTCTGCCACGCAGGTGCCGGAGTCAACCGGTGAGGCTCCAATGCATCACACAGACAGTGATAAGGTCGGAGGTGATGATGCTTCGCAGCTGCCGGATGATGGCACGACTCCAAGGCTGAGTCACGAGCAGGCGCCGTCCGGGCCCCCGAGAGAGCGCAAGGCACCGCCGGAAGATGTTGGGTGATAGATGGTGTTGGTGGGAGGTGTCGTTGTGTTGTAGGTAAGCAGGTTGGTAGGCAGGTAGGTAGGTAGGTGATGCCACACATCGACGTGGTATGCAAATAATGTGTGATGCATTGCTGGTGTTGCTGCATGTGGCATTGCTGTTTTAGCATAGCAGCTAACATCACGCACTGGTATCGTCAAGCTGCCTTGGCTGTGTGACCTACACTAGCACCTATCTTTGTGCCTGGCTTGGAGCGCTTGTTGGTTTAGCACAGTGACTGCCATAGCACTGGTTTAGCTTGTGACTTTCTGCATGACCTGTCCTCATGCGCCATATCCTTGCCTGTCTGTTCGACATGCAATACGGCAAACATCATACTGTCTGCTGTGGTGGAGCACGTGACATGCGTGTTCACCACCTGACACTGGCTTGGACGCATAAAGGCATCACACATGTTCTGTGCGTGAAATGCATCCACAACTCTGGACTTGGGGACAAGTGCAGTACACGGGGAGAAGTGTACACAAAATGCAAGTGATGTATGTGTAGAGATAACATCATGCGTGCAACATATGATCATCATCGTCCTAATCCTATACATCATGTACAAATGTACACGCGAGACCTCTCACGCCAACAGCAGCCGCTTCTGCACGTCCCACAGCAGCGTTCCAAACAGGCATCCCTCGCACTCGATACGCTGCATGTCCGCATCGTCGATGAACAGGGTCTCATTGACGTGTTGATTACTCTGACTGCTGGCTCTCAGCAGCTGCGCCACCTCAGTGGTACACCACGAAGGCACCCAATCGCTACTGCCGGTCTCGCCCTCTTCATGCGCAGTCCAGAAGAGGGCTTCAACCTGGCACCATTGAATAGATTACAACAATAATGGGTAAGATTGTATATAAAGTCTACACTCTGAAACAATGCAGTAAACGTTCATGGATGACATGGCAATGAGATCCTCAACTACCATGGAAGATAGTTGAGGACTCAAAAATTTTAAAAAATAACACAATGCACACATGCACGCACGCTTGTGTGTGTGTGTGTGTGTGCGTGCGCCCACACGCGCCCACACACACACCCACACACACACACACACATCTCACTCTTTAACTCTTAACCCTTACCTGGCGCGAGACCACTCGTCTTGACTCCGTCGGCATGGCCGTCTCCCCCGCCGCGTCGCTCGTCGTGAGCGACTCCTCCGCGGCGTGTCGACGCAGGTCCGTGCGGAGGTACTGACGCACAGTCGTCGCGCCCACGGCCGCGTCCGGGAACAGCGCGTTGAAGTCCGCGTGCGTGTCGGCGCGCTTGAGGTAGTAGCCGAACAGCAGCGAGTCCTTGTAGATCTGCACGAGAGTGTTGCTCGTTCAACGTCATGGTTGTGATCGAGCGTATGTGTGTCAGCTGTCATAATGAGGCTCTAGTGTGGCAAGCGAATGCATGAGTCTGAAAGGACATGAACACATAAGCGCCCACACCCACTCGCGCGACGCGCATGCTCGTGCGCACATGAACGCAAACCACATAGTTCATTACGTTCACAGTACCAGTGAATGACGCGGCAGATACCAATGACGGTTGAAAGGGACTTGTTGTTAGATTTGTTGCTTTATTCCAACCTCTTGCGCAAACCAACAAGTGTGTTGTCACGCACCTGAGCAAGCTCCTTCTTCGAGACAAGGGCTTTCTTGTCAAATGACGCTTCGGAGCGCCGTCGGAAGAATCTCGCGCGGTGGGTGTGGTGGTTCTCGCGAATGATGTCGAACACGCCGCGGGAGTGGAGCTCCTCCAGCGCGATGATGCCAGCCCTCAGGTCCGCTGCCCGGCTGTCGCCGCCGCCGAACAGATCCCTCCTCACACCACCATCGGCCGGCACCTGACAACACAAACACAATGTACTTAAGCTGAATGAGCAAGCAAGCTGAAGACGCAACAAACACGTGCACGCGAATGTCATGTGGTAGATGTACACCCGTGTGCCTGCGTGTGCGCATGTGCGTATGTGTGCATGTGTGCGCGCACGTGGGGTATTCACATCCCGTGTGTTCATGCACACGTGTGTATGCAGCCGTATGCCACATGGCGACAACATGCAAACGGATTGTGTACGACACAAGCCCAGCATACCTGCAGGCGGGGCAGCAAGGGGATCTCTCTGATCAGGAACTGATGCACCACAAGTGCATACAACACCTCCTCATGCGCCTGATGCACCTCACTGCCCTTCAAGTCAGATATCCGCCTGCACAAGAGTGAAGAACACACATTACACAAAAGACACGCTTGTCATGCATACAATGGTACGACAGCATGATGTTTGCGTTGGGTGTGATGGCACATGTTCTGTGCAAGCATGCGTGTGCATGTGCGCGTGCTTCATGACTGCCCAGTTGCATGTATAAATGTACGTATGCATGCAAGAGGTAATTACTGTGCTTGACACGGTGATATGTCAGACGTGCGGTTGTTGCACCTGGCAAGCACTGGCTCCGCTGCTATAGCTTCCTCAACCTTCGGGCCAGCGTGATACTCACGCAGCAAAGCCAACTCGCTCTCGACAGCCGTGTCGAAGTCATCGTGGAAGGTGTTGGACTGCAACACTTGAAACAACCTAACGCCTGCGTGCGCAATGTGGCTTCAAGTCATACACGGCAGCTGCAACTTACAAGCGCAAATGCACATTAGCAGTGATGTGTATGCGCGCACACACGAATGCACATGTGTATGCACGAACGTGAAACGCACAAAACAACAGTGTGCAACGCTCAATAGGCACGCACACAGGTTTGCACGCACGCATGCGCGTGCACACACCTATAAACACAGACGCAGACGCAGGCAAGCAGCCACTTGCACGCGCACATGTGTACGTATGCAGCGGCAAGCTGTGTCATCATTACAAGACAGCAATGCACTGTTTCCTGAAAGCGTAACACTACCGTTGGCTGTCTTCAGGGACAATGGCGCCAAACTTTGCTTGAACTGCCCGCCACCCTGTGACGAAGTGCTCGGCGTGTCGGCACAGCAGCAAACGTTACGTGTGGCCTCTTCTGGAAGCTTCACTGACCAACCCTGCAAGTAGACGCAATGCTTGAAACCCTACTGTGCTTTACAACTGCATGATAGCTGAACATCAGTCAAGTGGGACGTGTGTATGTGGTCAACGTGTTGGATGCTTTCACGTTAAACAACTCTGAGAAGGATTTTAGAAAGCCTATGTTCATACTTTGGACAACCCATGCATACATGCTTTGTCAATAAGCCTCACCCACTGCAGTGGAAGCTTGGTCGAAGCATGCTGCTTCCAAGCAGCAGGCAAGTGGTGCTGTCTCCTCCTCGCTCTCGGCGCTGTGTGTGCACGCCGAAGACAATCAGGACTAGCACAGCAGGGAAGGTAGGCGCTGCAGCTGAGCCCGGGAACGCCCATCCAGCCGCCCACGACAGCGACGACACCGCCGCCGCCAATTGGCCTGCATAAAAGCATATAAACATATTATCACATTTGCAGTAGAGTTTGATCACAAGTATATCAAGGTGACTCGTCGATGTCAAGTTGAGCGTGTATATAGCACCACTTGACCAAACCGAGACTGATTGTAACTGGGTAAAGGGAATATTTGTCATCGTTGCGGGGCACAAATGCTTTTGTCAACTGTTGAAAAGGATATCGGCGGTCTTGCTGAGTTCAGTCAGGGTTAGCCTGACGGGCTATTCTACCGCGGCAACGTCGGCGGCGGCGGCAATGGCGGCGGTGGTGGCTGCGTCGTCGGCATTGGGGAGATTAACAGCCAGTCACAGTGGCTCAAAAGAGCTGCAGGGTCAGGCGGTGCCGAGCGTGCGGCGAGCCAATGGCAGAGCCAAGGGTGGGGTCAGGGTGGGCACCAGCTGCCTGCTTGAGGCGCCTGTGCTCGGCAAGGAGGCGGCGGAGTTCTGCGGAGACGAGGGTCATGTCATGGACAGGCCTGCCATCAAGGTGAGGTTGGAAGGAGCAGTCGTTGCAATTTTCTTGCCAGTTGCTCCACAGCGTTGACACACTTGTTGAGTAACTGCTCTGTCTATATGTCATTGGTAGTTACTGCCACTTGAGTTTGCTGGAATGCTGGGCTGTTGCGTGTCTTGTCAGCTGTTTATCAGCTTGAACACTAGGCGTAGTGGCCAGAGACATTGCTTTCTGTATGCAGCCATTTGCGCAACCACCTACCGCTTACAGTGATACGTCACGTCAATATTGCCACTGTTGCGTCATTGAGCTACTAACCAACACTACTTTGAACTATCAGTTGACGATGCACGTTCAGTTGGTTGGCTTTCCGACAGAAGCTCGGTTTCTGTAATCTGTACAGGGATTATCAAGCTGCGTGCTGCCATTCTTGCACACTATGCGCATATTGCTACTACCATACGCTGCTACTACATGCGCGGCTACTGTACGACGCTGATATCACATCTTGCATGACTTCTTATCGATGCTACTGCTTACCATGACTAGTATGTGAATATGCTGCTAGCAGTTCAAACTATCCTGCTGCTACTGTCCTGATGAAAGAGTTTCTGACTATTATGTCGGCATGTATGTGCACAACAGTGGCTTACTTGTTGGGTGTGCACACATCTGTTGCGTGCTTTGACAACTGACTTCTATCCCTGCAGGCCATTGAGCCAGGGCATGTTGCGGGAGACAAGAAGTACTTCATCCACACGTTTGGGTGCCAGATGAACTTGGCAGACAGCGAGCGCATGGCGGGCGTGCTGGAGGCGATGGGCTACTCCAGCTCGCTCAACCCGGAGGAGGCGGACGTTGTGGTGTGCAATACATGCTCAATACGCGACAAGGCGGAGCAGAAGGTATGCACGTCTGCCTTTCGAAGCAAGCTAGTCTGCTTGTCAATGCAATGCCATTACTGAGTATACAAACAGATCAGTAGTAAGTACTGCAACACACATGTGCGTATGCGTGTGCTTGCGCACATGTGTGCGCAAGCACACGCATACGCACATGCGCACACACAAAGCCACACAAAGCATGCACAGCGGTAGCTATGTCACGACTTCCAGCTGAGAGAATTGAGCACCAGTAGTCATGTTGTGCTTTTGGCATGCGCGGTTTGAGCATGTTTGTTGAGCTCAACTTACCATTAGCGCACACAACCATCCATCATGTCATTGGCGCATTGGAAAGAAGGGCATCACGGTCGCACGGCGCCTTGCTTGTCAGGGCATGTTAGCTAGTCATATGTTGGTCGTCACAGCAGCATGTTAGTGTAAACATGCTGCTGTGAACTGCGGACGGAAGTTGTTGAACTTGTGTAAGTCGGTTCAGTTGCTAGTGATTTTGAGTGTGTGTGTTTGATTGTGTGGTCACTAGAAACATCGATGTTGTACAAAATTGTCGTAGTCATTTGCAGCAGCGGCTGTACGGTTTCACTGTCTGAAATGCAAAGGGCGCTATGCTTCTGCCACTGCACTTTCGTCTTCGACCTGAAAGGTGTTGCTCCAAGTCATAGTTGATTTTGGGTTGCAGGTGTACTCGTACTTGGGTACGCAGGTTGCTAGAAAACGAGCAGATCCCAACATCAAGCTGGTGGTCGCCGGGTAAGCACATTGGCAAGTTGTCGTGCTTTGACTTGACTTGTCAAGACACTGAATGTGGCGCAAATTCACTTACAAGTGGCATGTTTTACCTCTCATGCCTTCTGTGTACCTGGCTGGTTCGGCAGGTGTGTTGCACAGCAGGAGGGTGAGCGATTGTTACGGCGGGTTCCAGAGTTGGATATTGTGATGGGGCCTCAACATGCAAACCGTCTGCACGAGTTGTTAGAACAGGTGGGCAATCGCATGTTCGCCACGTTTCTATAGTTTCACACTTGTGCTTACAATCCCACACCAAACACAGCAAAACGTTTTTGCCTTACATTGATCAATTCATGTTGTATGGCAGGCAGATTTGGGCTCGCAAGTGTGCGCGATTGAGTTTACACACATTCTTGAGGACATTGCAGTGCCGAGGAGAGACTCGCAAATAACAGCATGGGTGAACATCATCTACGGGTGCAACGAGCGGTGTTCGTACTGCGTGGTGCCAAGCACGCGAGGCGTGGAACAGTCGAGAGAGCCGGAGGCTATCAAGCGGGAGGTGCTCGCACTCGCTGAGGCCGGGTATGGTCTGGCCAACAAACACTGTTGCACACCACACAACCTCAACCATCCTACCTGTGCATACGTGGGTTGTGTAATCTGTTAGCCTATCCTTGTGAGAATGACCATACATTACTCATTGGGTACCATATGCACAGGTACAAGGAGATCACTCTTCTTGGGCAGAACATTGACGCTTATGGCAGAGATTTGCCTGGCTCAGCAGCAGATGGATCCGGCAGGAGGAGATGGACGCTAACAGACCTGTTACACTATGTTTGTGATGACCTCACAGGGATCCAGCGCGTGCGATTTGCCACATCCCATGTAAGACTGCTACAAGTTTCACTTGTGTGGTACAACAAACAAGGTTGCGCAGCTTTGCATTTTGCCCTGACTGTGAAACGAAAAGAGATTTAAGTTGTATGTGTGCGCGTGTGCTGTGCAGCCGAGATACTTTACAGAACGATTGATAAAGGCATGCGCAGAGATTCCGTTGGTGTGCAAGCACTTTCACATACCTTTCCAGTCAGGCGATAACGACATCCTTAAAGAGATGAAGCGTGGCTACACGCACCAGCAGTACAGGAAGATCATTGATACCATTCGGCGGTACATGCCAGACGCATCAGTCAGCGCTGATGCAATTGTTGGGTTTCCAGGTACGCCTTGCTTACTTAGCTTGGCATAATTTATCAAAATTGGGTGGTTTTAATGGATAGCATGTGTGCTTTGTGTACAACAATATGCACGTGTTGCTATGTGGCTTATTGGGCTTCCTTGCACTGCAGGGGAGACAGAGGAGCAGTTTCAGCACACATTGCGCCTCGTGGAAGGTTTGTCCTTTTTCTGCTCTGTTGATCAAGTGTTAATGCACACTCATGCTGGTCTTAAAGTCAGCTGCTGTGCTGCAGAGGTTGGCTTTGATCTCGTCAACACTGCTGCATACTCACCACGACCAAACACGCCCGCTGCACTGTGGGACACTCAGGTGTGGTTCACTACTCTGGTTGACATGGCCATGTGTGCGTCTCACAAGTTGAGCTTAACTCTAGTAATATCTGCATTGGTGCTGATGAGCATGACTTTCACAGGTAGCCGATATGATCAAGTCAGATCGGCTTCAAAGGTTGAATGAGGCTGTAGCTGCGAGCGCAGCAAGCCGCACCGCTCGGTACTTTGGGCGAGAAGAGTTTGTGCTTGTTGAAGGCATCAACCCCAAGCTACCTGAACAGGTACAATTCAGATCGGTTTGTTATAACCTTGTCGCTTTCTTGTTTGATTATTCCGCCAGTTAATAGAATATGTGCTGATATGGCCCTGCACTGAGCTTCTGCTGGTTATTGTGCAGGTTATGGGAAGGACTGATGGCAACAGGATTGCTTACTTTCCCGGTGGTCCAGAGCTTGTTGGCAAGATGGTCAAGGTTAAGATCACTGAAGTGCGCTCATTCAGCACAACGGGGGAGCTAGTGGAAGTCATTGGCTAGGTATTGATGTACATTACAAGCAGTGTTGCCCGCGGTTGAAGAGTGTGCACAACAAATGCAGGACACGCCTATGCATAGGACATGCGTTGAGGTGGTCACAACATCACATGCACCGCACGCACACCATCAATTTGAATTAAGCACATCACCGGGTTTCTGCTCGAGGACACGCCTGCGCATTTTTAAGCAGAAAACAGATTAGTATGCTCTCAACACATAACCGCGGTGTTCACAAGTTGAATTGCAACATAATCACTGGGAGCAATACATGGTGCATCAGGTGCGGTGGACTTGGATTTGACGGCGTGCAATGAGTAGCTGGCTTGATTATGCTTGATTAGCGCAACAAGCTGAATTTAACTTTCCTGCTTGCGAGTGAGTATGGTATCATGGGTTTTGCAGGGCAATCATATAGTTGACCAGCAAACATTGGCATAAGTGTGTGCTTGTGGTGCATTTGCGCCCATGGTGCCTGCGCCCTGATGCACTGCATGAAGCAGAAGAGTGCAATATGCATATTATCACTAGTAATGCGAATGCAGGGCATGTTGTGCTATACCATGTGTTCCACGCACATCCATGACGCGATAGCCAGCGCCACACAACCAGCACCAACAGCACCAAGTCAATGCGCTACCCACCCCATCATGACTTGACATGAAGCGCATGACGTCGATATTGCGCAAACCTATGTGTTGGTATAAGATATTGAGTAGTATTGATTGCTAAGTATCCACATGCTTGCAGTTATTGCTTGGCATGAGACAGTTTAATGCTGCATTGATACATGTTGATACGTTACTACTATACTCAATGTGTGCAACCAAAGGTGTGCAGCCACAAATGCAAATATGCACTACGCACACATGCATAACATTGCATATATGTTACACATCGCAACCCCCTCACCCCCCACCCCCCCTCCGTCGAAAACCTTATACACTGGCGCAGCGATATGCACGGGTGAAAAGTGATCAAGCGATAACCTCAACGTGGAGTGAGTGACTGCGGTGGTTGAAAAGCAGTTGGGCGGGTGCGTTGCTGCGGGGAATTCTGTGTGATTGATTTAATGCCGTGCTGAACGCAATCCCC